>CANNZV010002497.1:0-95749 GCA_947561585.1 Caprella mutica
CACTGTGTGTGTGTCATGTTGGTGACACTGTGTGTGTGTCATGTTGGTGACTTTGTGTGTGTCATGTTGGTGACTTTGTGTGTGTCATGTTGGTGACTTTGTGTGTGTCATGTTGGTGACACTGTGAGTGTCATGTTGGTGAACCTGTGAGTGTCATGTTGGTGACACTGTGTGTGTCATGTTGGTGACACTGTGTGTGTCATGTTGGTGACACTGTGTGCGTCATGTTGGTGACACTGTGTGCGT
Source organism: Caprella mutica (assembly GCA_947561585.1). Taxonomy (NCBI): domain Eukaryota; kingdom Metazoa; phylum Arthropoda; class Malacostraca; order Amphipoda; family Caprellidae; genus Caprella; species Caprella mutica. Next base: position 247 of record CANNZV010002497.1, read on the forward strand.
CATGTTGGTGACACTGTGTGTGTCATGTTAGTGACACTGTGTGTGTCATGTTGGTGACACTGTGTGTGTCATGTTGGTGACACTGTGTGTGTCATGTTGGTGACACTGTGTGTGTCATGTTGGTGACACTGTGTGTGTCATGTTGGTGACACTGTGTGCGTCATGTTGGTGACACTGTGTGTGTCATGTTGGTGACACTGTGTGTGTCATGTTGGTGACACTGTGTGTTTCATGTTGGTGACTTTGTGTGTGTCATGTTGGTGACTTTGTGTGTGTCATGTTGGTGACTTTGTGTGTGTCATGTTGGTGACTTTGTGTGTGTCATGTTGGTGACACTGTGTGTGTCATGTTGGTGACACTGTGTGTGTCATGTTGGTGACACTGTGTGTGTCATGTTGGTGACACTGTGTGTGTCATGTTGGTGACTTTGTGTGTGTCATGTTGGTGACACTGTGTGTGTCATGTTGGTGACACTGTGAGTGTCATGTTGGTGACACTGTGAGTGTCATGTTGGTGACACTGTGTGTGTCATGTTGGTGACACTGTGTGTGTCATGTTGGTGACACTGTGTGTGTCATGTTGGTGACACTGTGTGTGTCATGTTGGTGACACTGTGTGTGTGTCATGTTGGTGACACTGTGTGTGTGTCATGTTGGTGACACTGTGTGTGTGTCATGTTGGTGACACTGTGTGTGTCATGTTGGTGACACTGTGTGTGTGTCATGTTGGTGACTTTGTGTGTGTCATGTTGGTGACTTTGTGTGTGTCATGTTGGTGACTTTGTGTGTGTCATGTTGGTGACACTGTGAGTGTCATGTTGGTGACACTGTGAGTGTCATGTTGGTGACACTGTGTGTGTCATGTTGGTGACACTGTGTGTGTCATGTTGGTGACACTGTGTGCGTCATGTTGGTGACACTGTGTGCGTCATGTTGGTGACACTGTGTGTGTCATGTTGGTGACACTGTGTGTGTCATGTTGGTGACACTGTGTGTGTCATGTTGGTGACACTGTGTGTGTCATGTTGGTGACACTGTGTGCGTCATGTTGGTGACACTGTGTGTGTCATGTTGGTGACACTGTGTGTGTCATGTTGGTGACACTGTGTGTGTCATGTTGGTGACACTGTGTGTTTCATGTTGGTGACTTTGTGTGTGTCATGTTGGTGACTTTGTGTGTGTCATGTTGGTGACTTTGTGTGTGTCATGTTGGTGACACTGTGTGTGTCATGTTGGTGACACTGTGAGTGTCATGTTGGTGACACTGTGAGTGTCATGTTGGTGACACTGTGTGTGTCATGTTGGTGACACTGTGTGTGTCATGTTGGTGACTTTGTGTGTTTCATGTTGGTGACTTTGTGTGTTTCATGTTGGTGACACTGTGTGTGTCATGTTGGTGACACTGTGTGTGTCATGTTGGTGACACTGTGTGTGTCATGTTGGTGACACTGTGAGTGTCATGTTGGTGACACTGTGAGTGTCATGTTGGTGACACTGTGAGTGTCATGTTGGTGACACTGTGTGTGTCATGTTGGTGACACTGTGTGTGTCATGTTGGTGACACTGTGCGTGTCATGTTGGTGACACAATGCGTGTCACGTTGGCGGCACAATGCGTGTCACGTTGGCGGCACATGTCATGTTGGCGGCACAATGCGTGTCATGTTGGCGGCACAATGCGTGTCATGTTGACGGCACAATGCGTGTCATGTTGACGGCACAATGCGTGTCATGTTGACGGCACAATGCGTGTCATGTTGGTGGCACTATGTGTCATGTATCAGGCAACTTTCCTGTCTGACTACTACTTTCAAATCCCTTGTTTTTATTTTCAATTTGGTATTATAAATAGTGCTTCCTGATCCAAAACAGATGTTAAAATCTTTCCAATTAATTGTTAACTTGATTTTCCTTGAAATTTCCAAAGTCCAATGATTTACATTCTATTCTAACCTCTATATCACTATAACATAAAGGTTATATTTGATTACAGACATCTGAGACTCATTTTATACCTTATTGTATCACGCTATAAAGTTTATATTCGAATGAAAGTGTCTTGATGTGTTGACCCCGAGTGTCATGGCTTATATAATTTCTTTTTTATTACAAGGGGCTATTGAGGTCAAAATTAGTTGCTATATATTTTAATTTGACGTAGGCAATATTTCGATAGATATCTATTGGATGAAAATAATTTAATTTCTCGATAATTTCTGTAGTTATTGAACTGTGGTACTGAATTTTTATTTTCCAGTTGAATGATGTAGATAATTATTGCCTAATTTAAATTTCTTTCTAGTTGGTATCGTTCTTTAATGTATATTGAATTAATACAATATATTTAATATGTAATTTAGTACCCTTTGTTCATGTAATATTAATTATTTCCATTAGTTATTAGACACTATCAGATTCCTTAATTTACCTGCTAATCTATTGCGCTAATTATAATTATCTGATTAGTGGTACTAATGACTCTTATTACAGATACCATAACTATGTCTAGTTATTAGTCATAGTGGTACATAGTAGACTGGTAGTGTGTGCTTTAACAGTGGTAGACAGGTACTGGTATCTAGTTGGATCAGTTCATGGTAAGTTGGTTTGGTACAGTCAAAGTAAAGTGAGTCTATTTTTAGATAGTTTACTAATTTCACAAAGAAACTTTACTAATTTTAATGTTTGTTTATATTTTATAATTGGTCTGGGTACACGATGACAAATTTGTATGATTTTAAAATGATAGGAAATTGGAAAACTGTGATTTGTGAAATTAACATCATACAGTAATTTTTTCCGTTTAGCTTACGTATTATAAACTTATTTCTGAAGGAAATATAATCCACCCAACTGCCAGAAATATTTCAATAAAGATTTCGATTATATTTCTTTATCTTCACCTTAATATGGTTAGATAAAACACATAAAGTATTCTTTTTAAATATGGCATGGTGATAGATCCTTGTTTTTATTTAGGAATTCATATTAGGAACACCTACCAGGTGACATATGACGTCACACTAGGATATCTAAGCATACGATGTCACATATCCGTTATAGGACATCAAGACTGAAAAATCTTAAAGTATAAAGTATGCTAATTTATTAACCCTAACTTAAATTTTCTTATTTTATACTTATACCATCAACAAGTTTCAGCATCTAGCTAACTAAAAAGGAACAATTTTAAGTTATGTAATTGTTAATATAACATTTTCTCCATCGTAGTGATATTTCATTACTAGGGTAAGTTACGAACTATTGCACAGCTCCACATTTTCGATCACATACATTTTTTTTTGTAATTTGACATTTTAACACGATATTTTAATTGATAATGTGAATACCAATGAAAATAACTAGTTAAAATGTAAAAAAAAGGATCGAAAATGTGGAACTGTCCGATAATTGGTAACTTCCCCTGTACCATCACTATACATGACTATGTTAAAAACTAGTAAGCATTTCACCTCTAGATATGCGAATAATTTCTACCTAGTGCAGCAATTATCAGAACGGTTCTTATCGGACAGACAACTTTCTTCTAACCATCCTCATGTCGTTTTCTATGAACTGTCACTATTGTATTGGGGACACTTATCTAAATTGCTCTGATTACCACCATTGTCTAAAATGGAAAAGTGATGGCAAAAACAAGGAACTGTATTATACTGCTGTGATGACTTTAATAAAATTCTACCATTTCACTTTGTGCTACGAGTTATTTATTCTTTAGTATTTTTCTGTTAATTCATCTCATTTTGGTTTTCGAAAGAATTTGTTTTCGGAAGGGTTGTTCCTGACTCTAGTGCTAAGTGATAGGGTTAAAGATGGTCCAATAGGATGCTCCAGTCTATATTATTTAGTGTAATTTCTGCACGACGTATTAGGGTATCCCAAGGTGATCAGGCTACACAGTACCTTGTATACTTGGAGTATTTGGGTGAACTTGATTTCAAGAACTTGTCCTGTAATGGGTGTGCTTGCTTGGCCCGCTATTATTTCTAGTTTTCATTATTGCGAACCTATCTACTTTGTAGCTTGTATTATTATTTTAATGGTAAAACCTTAAGCTTGAGTAATTCATCCATTTGCAATTAAAGTGTATACTGTTCAATTTATTATTTCGAATACGTTTAGCGAATCAATTTGACCTTCAGATCTCGGGTATTTGTTAGATAATATCTTAAAAGGTGATGATCAACTTGAAATGTTCTTTTTTTATATACATTTTTAACTCTATAAATTATAGATTATATCCGATCAATACTGATGGATTTCATGTTTTTAAAGTTAACCAATTATGTGCCCCCAGGGGCTCTATCCTGAAGCTGTCTGTGGTGAATGGAAGAGAAGGGGGTGGCGCCACTTGGGCCCCAGAAATTTTGAAATTTGGATTTTTGATTACGAGTTATCTTTTCATCTTTACCATGTTTATCATTTTTTAACGCTACTTGCGAGGTCTTAAATTTTTTTGTTATGTAGGCTCGTAGGCTTCCTTTACTCTAACCTCTTCATTTTCCTCTTCCATTCGTGAATGGAAGAGGACCAGCCACCTGTGCTTGTGTCCCTATTCGTCACATTCCTAGGTAAGAGACTGCATTCACGGAGTAGCTTTTCTGCATCCATGGGCTTCGTCACTGACGGTGGTAAGTGACTTTGTTCATGATTAAAGTAAACTGACTTACCGCTATATGTATAAAATTTGATTACTTTTTTAAATATAAATCATATTAAAATCCACTATTTCATATAAAGTAATAAACCAAACACAATTTAGCATCTGGTTATTTTTCTAGGTTCCAAACTAATTTTAATCTTTGAATATATCAAAACGTGTTTATTATCTTCGTCGCAAATGAAGCACATACACATTTTGTTTAGCTAACCTAGTTGTAGCTATTCCTCTTCTTGTTTTTAATGGGTATATCTCATTTTAAATAAAAAACTAGATCGAACTGGTAGATAGCACACTAGTGAGTTGTAACCAAACCCTAGTGCAGTGGTTCTTGAAATCCCGGCACCCCTTTGGGGTAAGGATTGTTTATAGGCTTGGGATGACTGTTTTATATGTTACTTATAAGTTCTGTTCTTGTTAATGTTAATATCATGTAAATAAAACCTTCCTTATTCATTATATTATTCATAATATCCAAATATATTATAATTGTATATATTATAATCAATGCAATACAATGCTCAGGGGGTGCCTGAGAAAAGCAAGGGGTGTGCGTGAAAAATACTTTAAAAACCACTGATATATGTAGTGTGTACCCCCTGCCCCCTACTCATCACCCCCTCCCATCTCCCTGTGCCACTTCATCACGCCCCTGGCTGTGTGTTACCTTCTACAGCGCCTTCTGCGGTAGGCCTCCCTTTGATATGAAATGTTAGAGGTAGACAGTGGCTTTGTTCCGGTTAGCCTTTATATACATTGTTAATTAAATGTATAGGGTAAGTTACGAATTATCGGTCGGTTTCACATCTTCGTTCATATAAGAAAAAACGATTTAATAATTATTTAATTTTTATTAATAAAAAATCGTTTTTTTTTTCTTATATGACCAAATATGAGAAACTGACCGATAATTTGTAACTTACCCTATACAGTTAATGTGTATAGGAAATAAAGTAGCATTGTATCGTTGCAGTCATTTTATCTCTATAAAAAAGCAAAATTTGAATGATATTATCTGACGTGTTCGGTGGAGGGAGTGTCTTTAAGCCACATTATGAAATTGTTCAGGAGAAACATCTAAAGTTTGTATGTATACTTTTAGAGGTTTACTTCGTTATCTATGCATAAAATATTGATGGGAAAATATTCAGAATTTTATTTTGATTACCAGGATTCTCTTTCTTTTCCAGTTTTTTGAGATTAGACCCTTTAATAAAGTAATTAAAAAGTAAAATTACATTGAAATTACAGTATAATTACATTAAAATTACAGTATAATTACAGTATAATTACATTAAAATTACTTTAAAATTACATTAAAATTACAATAAAACAATATTTTTCTTTTATTAATACAGTAATTAAAAAAAAAAATTAAAACATAGGATCTTTTAAAATTTCATTGGTGCCATTAATAAGACATATAACACTATATGCAATATAATATACTAAGAATCATTTTCTATAATTGTTTTTTATCAAATTAATTTTTATTTGAGATAGTAAATTTCCTTTATTTTATGAATGAGTGCATAATAAAGTGCTGAGTCATGTTTTTACCGCTACTCTTTTCCCATTATTATTATAAATGGCTATTACTGTGTGTACATTTCTGAACTGAAGAAATAAAATAAAATCTAAAAAAACTTACAAAAAATGAATGTATTTTATTCGTTAAAATCCTCGTTACATTTTGTTTATAACATTGCATTTTAAGTTTTAAAGACAGTAGCTTCTATGCAGTCATGAGCACTGTAAGAATGAAGTGGTTCCAAGACCTATATTTTGAAGCATTAGATTCAAGGCTGAGGTATTTAGTTAGTACCTTATTATTTATGGTAATGTTAAAAAAAGCATAAAAATAGATGATAATGAAAATAAACATATATTGACTCTATTGTGATGTACATTGTGTTCTTAATTAATATGTAACTTATCATTAAAATATACCTAGTTATTTATTCTTAACTCATCACATGACATATATATTATTAATGTTAATATATATTCAAATAATATTATTATACATACAATTTATGATGTTAAAATCTATTGATATATACTATATTGCTCTACAAGTTATTATATATGCTTGAATTAAGTTAAATTTTCAATCGCTGAATGTAATGAATTAACGTATAATCTTTTGAATACATTTCTAAAAACGCATCAAAATATGAGCAAAATAGTCCTATATTCTGATGCGTTTTTTAATAATAGCCTATCCATGAGCATTGTTACCGACGGTGGTAAGTGACTTAGTTCATGGAGCCACTTTCCTCTCTGACTGCTTCTTCTAGTCCCTTGCACTTAATTACCTTTTGACGTCAGCGATATGACCTTTGGTTCCGAAGCAGACGTTAAAGCACTACTAAATTAAAAATAGCCTATTAACTTTTCATGTGTTTAAATCACATTTATTACTCCATTTGCATATTTTCCCTTAGCCTTGACTCCTAATTTCTAAGTAAGTAGCAAGCAGGTTTGCATTAGCAGGTTAGTACTATCATGGCGCCTTTGGGACTTTTTTACAACTGTCTCTTGCTTGACATCATTCTATATATTCATGCAATTTATATTCAATAAAAAGACTTAATAGTTCATTGAATTACTTGAGATATAAAATTAAATTATAATAAATATATCTCTTTATACACAAAATAATATTCATCACATATACAGTAGTTAATCTTTAATATTCTTTTGGAAAATGACATTGTATCTTTTTCAAACGATAGTACCTACATTCATCTTATTTATTGCATGATAGTACATATATTTACTCTATTTTTCCTTTGATGGTACCTACATTCATCTCATTTATCGCATGATAGTACAGACATTTCCTCTATTTTTCCTTTGATGGTACCTTCATTCATCTCATTTATCGCATGATAGTACAGACATTTCCTCTATTTTTCCTTTGATGGTACCTTCATTCATCCCATTTATCGCATGATAGTACATATATAATGCACATATAATGTCCATGGTTTATTTTGCCATTACACTAACGTGGACATGACTTTACATTTTCTGTACGTTTCCGGGGAATTCATACCCTTGTAAAAGTATCCAGAAAAAATGAAATAAAAATTACTGGGAATCTCAAATTTTGAAATTTCCGGACCAAATATTATATTCCGGCTTACACTCTAGGGAATTATTTACCAATGTAATATGAACTAACACACACGAACAATAATAATATACATGCAATTAAATGATGTAAATATAGTAATATATGTATATATAGTATATATATATTCTAAAATATTTTCTGTTAAAATATCTCTTTTTCTTTGTATTTTACTATTTTTTATTTTTCATAAAATCACAATAATACGTCAAACTATATAAACAATTTTCCTTTGTATTTTTCAAATTATACCTAACACATCTTCAAGGGATATATTGATGGTTATATACCTGAACTAATTCACAATAATATATATAGTAATAAATATATGTTTATCCTAATTTAAATAATTGAATCCATCCTTTATATTTCATTTTTTATCAACTCCTAGCTATAATATAATGAGGTATGTGTATTTTTTTTGTTTAAGGCGTTACCATACAGTTTGCACGCGAAGAGTAAATATATACATACATATTATATACGTATACGGTATACAATAAACGTAACTACTAATTTAAATGTCTGAAAACGTAGCCTAGTTCTCAAGAAAGGTGTTCTTATCCAATCTTCAATCTTTTCTGTTCAATTTCATAGTCAGTAATTCTCTCCATATAAAAGTACATCTTAAGCATTTTGAAAAAAATTGGTATGAATGGAGTAGAAATATAAAAAAGTGATTATTTTCAGATGAGGAAATCTTGCTGTATATTTCTATCATTAGATATAATTTATAATTGTGTTATATTAAAATACTATAATTTTTCTATGAAATATAGATATTCTGTTGATATCACTTTCATTTTTTCGTTTTTACTTAAGTTTTAGTTTTTAGATGAAGGGTAAGATTCGAGATGTCGGACGGTTTCAAGTTTTCGATCATGTAAGAAAAAACTGTGATTTACTTCCTTATATTAATTATTGTTTTTTTTTCATATGATCGGAAACGTGAAATTGTCCGAACTAACCCTAAAGGAGAAAAATTAGAAAAAAATCATAGAAAATCCTTATAAATCTGGAAGATTTAATATAACTAATATTCATTGGATCTCTCTTTTTAATATATAAATACCTAATATGTTTTTTTTAATATTCTGTACTTAATTAATAATTGTGATTTGCTATTGAAATATTTTCTTTATCGTTGAATATTTTGCTTACGAAAATGGAAAGAATAAGTTAGTTTTTAAAATATGAATGAAATTAACTTGCATTAATACATTTTTTTCTTCATTTGGCAATGGGTACATAAATTTATATTGTAAATTTTATTTCAGATTTCCTTTTATCGTATTTCTTTTAATTATTTTCCACTAAATAATATCGCTAACTATTTCCCCCTCTTTTTCCCCCAGGAGCCTCCACCACCGAGTGACTGGACCACTCCCTCCCCCCACCCACACCACCACGGCACTTCCCCCGGGAACAGACTGGTAGACGGTACTCTAATCTCCACCAACATCAAGTGAGAGCAGAAAATATCTTTGAGATTTTTTGTCGAAATGCTTCGTATAGTTTTACCAGTTATTTTATCAAAAAATTATTGAAGTAAATTAAATTTTTTACCTCTAAGTGAATTGGAATTTAATAAAATTATTTATAATTTCAATTTGTTATTTTCATTTTGATTAAATACTTGAATGATGTTTGAAATTTGAATTTTTTCGTTGTTTACCATGTTTTTTAAATTTTATTTATAATAATATTCAATAAATAATTGAATTATTCGTTGATTTTTCACATCACTACTTATTCAAGTATTAATATTAAAAACAATTCTTATTCTCAATCAATTTTGTTACCTGTATTTATTATTTGATTACGCGTGTCACATTTATTATTTCGAAAGTGTGACGCTAGGTAGCGATTAAGTAACGTAATGCATTATTAATGCCAATCAATAGACTCCATTGTGCTTGTGTTAGACACAGTTAGAGTGTTATAGCTTGTGATAGGCCTAATGTTACGTTAAAGTGAAAAAGAGACGTGTAAGAGGTCAATGGGTACGTAGGGTAAGTTATGATTTATCGGTCAGTTCCACATCTTCGGTCATATAAGAAAAAACGATATAGTTTTTTTTGGGTATCCATGATACATGCAGGTATGATGGATACCTGCATGTATCATGGATATATATTTTGATTGGTATACATGATACCTTGCCTGACCGCAGGTATCATGTAAATCAGTAAAAATAAAAAATAAATTAAATAATTTTTATACCGTTTTTTCTTATATGGCCGAAAAAGGGGAAACCGACTGATAATTCGTAACTTGCCCTACAAAAGTCTTCTATTTCTCATTTTGAATTTATTCTTTTTCAGATCTGGTTTGAAATCTGCAAAGAAATCAATAAAGAATTCAGTGAAGTCAATTCCAATTCCTGATTTGCAAGAACTCAGCTCCCACCTACAGTTTCCGAACAGCACTAGCACCGTGAAGAGAGAAATCAAACGAATAAGCAATTCTGATATACAGCATCCAAACGTTGATTTATATATTAAAGAACAGCAAGGCGAAGATACATTTGCTGAAGAACCACCAGAGAAACCTATCAAACCACGACGAAATGGTAGAAAATCTACTCCGACTCCTAGTCTTACCAGTTCCGAACTGAGTACTACCTCAGATCTTGAAGATTCTTGTAGTTCAGCTAGTGAAATTAAAGATAGCGCTTGTTCCACCAATAGTGCTTGTTCTACTATTGAGACTAAGAGAAATAGTACAAAGTTGAGGGCTGTAGAGTCAGAAGAAGGAGATTCTGGAGCTGATTGCGATATCGAAGACAGTAACGATCTAGGAAAGGAAGACAGAAGTGATTCAGGAGTTTCAAGCACTGACGCTGAGAACCAGTATGCTGATACTAGTTCAGATGATGGCGATCGGTACAATGAAGTTAAACCAGAATTAGTGAAAGACAAGAAAGATTCTGGAGAGAGTAGGGAAGATCTAAGATCATTCAATGCGTCCACGGATTGTCTAAATCATGTCGGTGGAAGTAAAAGACGTTCTGTTAAGTACAAATCCTACAAACCTCCTCTTCTGAACAGTATCAGACGGAAAATACCCAAGAAAAGTGTCCCTAATATCCCGTTATCTGACGTCTTGACGTCTTTCTCCAAGAAACAGACAGAGGCGTCAGCTCGAAACATTTCATCTCCGACTGCAGCGTCAGGTGCCACGTTACGACAAGGCCTGTACCTCAAGAGAGAACAGAAAAAGAAAAAGAGGTTCAGCATGGCTAGTCAGATGACCAAGATACGCAGGAAGGAGTGGTACTCCTCTTGCTTTTGCTTTGTAAGTAAACACTTTAGTTCATTCATTTAATAATTATAGGAGAATATACAATTAGGATAAGTTACGAATTATCGGTTAGTTTTGCATTTTCGGTCATATAAGAAAAAAAGATATAATAATTTGCATTAAATTTTTATTTTAATTAGATGTCAATTATAGTAAAAATTAAGTAACTATCATTAAATCGTTTTTTCTTCTATGACGAAAGATGTGAAACCGACTGATAATTCGTAACTTACCCTATAGCTTTTATTTTCAATTCTTGTGTTCATAATTTATGTTAAAGATATTTTTCTCTTTCCAGATCCCCCAGGACCCACCGCAAATAGAGCACGTTGTCTCGGAGCAGCAGCCCCCTAACATGATATCCCTGATGCAACCCTCCACTTCCACCACCGACTCTACCAACCTCCCCCGCTCTATGGGGCTCAGTGGCCAGGCTCCCGGGGGAGTGCATATCAATATCATGCCTCCACCGGAGGAGCTACGGGATCGGCTCACGGAGTTACTGGTGGGTTAATTGTTTGAATAGTAAATAGTTAAATAATAAAAATGTATATTCAGAACAGCTTTACAATTTAATAGATGCACATTCGGTTTGCTATTAAGTATTTATTTTATAATTCATTATATGTTCAATATCGATTATCGTATAATTAAATGATATATTATATTATTCTGAATAAAACCCAACTTCAAGTTCCTGTTAAAATTATAATTTAGTTGACATAACTATATTTTTTGACGTATTTTCACTATTTTGGTATCACCTACTTTTTAAGTCATCAAATAACTAAGAATAATCTTATTTTCCCAATAAACACATCAAAATAATAGAATAATCTTAACTAAATATTTCCATGTAATTTACTTTGCAATTGACTCTAATAGTTTTAATCTTGCATAAAGGTTCAGAAGCTAGTCCCCATGACCCATTTCACGAGTCAAATGACCCATAACTGCTCCATTTACAGGTCTATTAGACTATCAACTGTTGGTGGAGTTTAGAAAATACAGCCAAATGACTGCGTCGCCTAGGGTACAGGGTCAATTGCCAAATGCGAATTTAACAGACGAAAATTTATTTCAATTGGTTATTATTATAAATAAAAAATTTGCAAGTCTAGCCGAATTTTAAAATTCCTAAAAAATTTACATTAACTACTGTAAATGCATATACGAGAATTATCAATTATATATTCATATATATGAATTAATAATATGCGAGTATGAATTAAATTCACATGTACTACTGCTTATAAGCTATTTATTATTTCAGTCATACAAATTTCAAATGAGAAGTAAAGTAATCCTGGTATGTGCGTGCATACTGATTATAGTGAGGTAGGCCTCTGACGTAAGTCTTAGAGCCTTGTGACGTAGCGGCACACCTATATATGCATACTCTCTAGCACTGATATTGTGACTAAAGGGTTAAAGACATTGCCTGGCAAAAGGAAACTTGTAATAGCTAAGTGGTTAGTTCTGTCCTTTAATATTTTGCGGAATAAATTTAAATGGATTATTATTTATTACTGTTTTCAATAAGAAATAACGATCCATTCGTTCTTTATTTCAATTGAAAAAGAGCCTATCATTCAGTTCAAAATTGAATTGAGTCTTAAAAAAGTGTAGCTTAGGAAATTATAAATAAGATGAATTTTAATGTAACCTTGAAATAATCATGCCTGTTAAATACTATATCTTTTAATACTATATTTCTTTACATTATCTTTTATCAATTTCCCCTATTCTTCTTCGTCTATTCCCTCTATTCCTCTTTATCAGCTCCTTCCATATTCCTTTCTTCAATCACGTTGCCATACCCATGACTATCCCTTAAAGGGGAGCTACCAGTCTGCCTCTCTAGACTCCAGTGTGTCTACTCATACCTTAATAGGGTTGTGACAATATGCTTTGAAATATCATGGATCTTGAAAATATTATAAACAGAGAGAATTAAAGAGTATTGAATGGTTCTACACCAGCGGTATAGAGTGTTCGATGCCATTTCATTTTGTATATGATATTCTTAAGATCTATGGTTAGTAAAGCATATTGTCACAATCCTACTCATGATTATCAATTTTCCCACTGTTTAATAGAAAAATCAATTAAAGAAAATACTAAACAGTAACTGAAAAATATTAGAACAAAAATGGTGTTATAAAGGATAGTCATTGTCAGCAAATCTATCTAACTTTTTAGTTTGTTTACATACATGAACAATCGAAAGTTTGTCGGAAGGAAACTTTTAATGATTGGGAAAATTACGTTTTAGAAGTTAGACACGAGGTATATCTTACGGCAAAGTTTTCCTCGCTTTGCAGCCTTTTAACGATTTTCTTAAGCCATTAAATCGTTTAAAATTAAGGGAAATATTAGGATTTTAATGGTGATATAAGGTAAGTTACGAATTATCGGTCAGTACTACATCTTCGGTCATATAAGAAAAAACGATATAAAAATATTTATTTGATTTGGAACTGACCGATAATTCGTAAATTACCCTATTAGTAAATAATAATTGGATGTTATGATAATTTTTTTTTTAAATACTTAGCTTAATATGAATAAGTTTGTACTACCTGAATCTCCCCAAAATATATTCCCTACCTCCCTAAATCTCATTACCTGTCCAAGACCTGATCACAGAGTATTTTCTACAGGATGAGTTGGACTTGACCGCTTCACAGAAGAGTGGCATTCTCAACTTCCCCCGGGAAAAGCAGGCACAGCTTCTTTACGACTATAACACCCTCCAGACTACCAAGGTGGGGGGTAGCAATTGTTTTTATTAATCTAACATTTTAGGGATAATATGTAGGGTAAGTTCTTAATTATCGGTCAGTTCCCCATTTTCGGACACGTAAGAAAAAAACAATATAATAATAATAATTGTTCAATTTTTATTATTATATCGTTCTTTCTTATGTGTCCGAAAATGGGAACTGACCGATAATTAAGAACTTACCCTAGTATCGATTATTCTTGTGTGAATTCTTGGGGTGGCGATTGTACATGTAATCATCTTGTTGTTACACCCAGATAGAAAATATGGTGGGTCAATGGGAGATTATGCAGGCACATGACCTAATTTTTTATCGTCCCACCATAATTTCTATTCGGGTATATGCCGTCATCATTATTTGTCTAGATCACCACTTTCAAAAATAGAGATATATGTATTATGGTGGGGCCTTGGCAGATTAACTATAGTCTAATCTTCTACGGCCCCATCATAACTTTCTCTATTATATATTCCATTTTTCTTCTTTTTCCAAATTATGAAATAACATTATTACAGTATTAAAATAGCAATAACGTTACAGGGCACGATAGAGCGTCCGCAGACGTACATATACAAGCTGCAGGACTACACCAAGCAAGGAGGTCCTCTGGACGAGTACCAGGAGTCCTGCTGGTTGCGCTACACCGAGAACCTGAAGACAGCCCTAGCCACCCAGCCAAAGAGCTTCGTCACTGATTTCATAGAGCATGAGGGGCTGGTAGCCTTGCTGGCCTTCCTTAGTAGACTCAACACTGGGTCTGCCTCGCTATCAGCCTTCGGTGAGTGAAGTCTAGCTATGATTTTATGGCTTGTCTATTATCAAGTTCATGGAGCTAGCTAATTAAATATTAGTGATGATACCAAACCATAGATAAATGCATTAATTTTGTTAACTCTATAGGGATCTCCAATGTACCTACTGTAATTTTTTGATATTTGATACTACTCTGAGAATCAAGCATACATGACCTAAAGTTCTAAATGGTTGATGCCTAAAACACAGGTTCATATCAGTTTGAATCTTTACTATAAAGCTACTAGTAATTTTCAAGTTAATTTTTTATGATTTTTTTTTCAGTTTTTGTAGTTTATTCGATTTTTTTTATTTTCCGCAGACAAGAAGAAGAAAAAGAAGAGCAAGAAAGATCAGACTGACAATGTTAGTGTGAAGACTGAGGAGACATCTAATGGCAGTCTGGTCAATGGAGAGGTGACAAAAACACTAGACTCTTTAGTTAATTGCTATGTAAGTAGTAAAATCATAGTGAAAATTTCGAAAAGATGTACACGAGATTGAGCAGAAAATAGTATGAAATGTAACATTCTAATATTAAATTAATATGTAAATTTCATTATATTTCATGATTGGTAAATAATCTTTTTTGAGATAATTAAAAAGATACTTCATTGATATACAAGAACAGACAGTTTACTAATATCGTATTTGCAAAAAGTAACTTTACTAATTGTAATGTTTGTAGATATTCTAAAATTGGTCTGGGTACACGACGATAAATTTGTAACATTTGAATATAATGGAAAATTAGAAAATTGTGATTTTTGAAATTAGCATAATGCAGTGACTCTTTTGTCTGATAGTACATTTTTTTGTATATATTTTTTTGGGGGATAGCTATATCGATTATCTAAATTTATCCTTTTGAAATGATTCCCCCCAGATCCCCAATGGTGGGGTAAAAGATGAGGGTTCCACCAGGGATGATGGTGATAGCAGTTCATCAGAAGATGGGGGAGAGGATGAGTGTGTGATGAGGCCCATCAGTTCAGGCCCCGGGTTGGGGTGGTGTGGTCGCAACTCACCCATTCACACACAACTCATTGCCTGCTTCAAAGCACTCATGAACAACTCGGTGAGTAGTGACAGTGTCTAAGACTTGTAGTGAAGAGAACGCATTTTCTTTGGGGTAAAATTTGAATAACTGCACCCTTTATATGTAGGTATAGTAAGAAAATCTGCAATAAATGGTCATTAGTTAAAGAAAACTAAATACCATTTCATGGCAGACTATAGGAAACTTGTCCTCTATACGGAGTAGTTCCTTACTCAGGACTCTACACTCACTATTCTACTGTATTAAAACTGAAAGCTTTTAGTGATTTATTTGCTTATAGTGAGGGTATGACCTAATTTAACCAAATAGTTCCATTCCTATCGCTTATGTTTTCCCCATTTCAGAACGGTAGGAAACACATCCTAGCGCACCCCTACTGCATGAAGGTGATATCCCAGTCACTGGTCAGTGCTAACCTGAGGACTAAGACCCTCCTCTTGGAGATACTGGGGGGTGTGTGCCTTCTACCGGGGGGACACAAGAAAGTACTAGAGGCTATGCTCCACTACCAGAAATTTGCGGGGGAGAGGACAAGATTCCAGGTATGGATTTAATTTTAAAAAATTTAATTGATATTTTTATATTTTCTTTTTAAACAAAAAAAACTGAATTGTTGTAGTATGTTTCTAACCTACATTTTGTTTTCTAAATCATCAATTGCGATAATTATGATTTGAAATGATATAATAAAAATTTATCAAGAAATTAGGTACTTTGATTCATTAATAATAAATATTTATTGAAAAAAGAACATAGCTAAAAATATCTTTCTATTATTACATTTTTCATCAGTATTTATATAGTTTTTTCTTATATGACCGAAGATGTGAAACCGACCGATAATTCGTAACTTACCCTATATTTCAGTAAATACTTCTAAAACAACCCCAATTGCTAAATATATCTCCCTTTTTTCAGACTCTGGTAGTGGATCTAGACCGTGAAGAGGACCTCAACCTCCGCATCGCCATCATGTCCTTCATCAATGCCATCATTCGCTGGGGTCCAGGCGAAGAGTCACTGGAGTTCCGACTCCACCTCCGCTACGACTTTCTCATGCTGGGTATTCAACCCGTCATCCAAAAACTCCGGAAGCTCGAAGACGACGTCCTGGACACCCATTTGGACGCCTTCGAGTTCTACCGGTGCGAGGATGAGCGAGAGTGGGCGAAGCGGTTCAACGAACTACACATGGACACCAAGAGCGGCTCTGCGATGTTCAATGCCCTTCACAGCAGACTGCAGTTCAGTCCTTCATACCCCCACCTTCTGTCCCTCCTTCATCACCTTCTTTTGTTGCCCCAGACCTCCACACCGACTGCTGCCCCAGATCACTGGGCCCTGTTTGACAGACTGTTGCAACAGATAATAACACAGAACCCGGCCACTGGTGAAGACAGGTACAGTTGCATCAAGAATATTGATGGTAATTCTTATAACTTAATTTAGCTATAATGTAAATCTTACTAATAGTTTCTTAGTATATCTACATTTATATATTTTTTAAATACAGTTTGCAATTACATTTCATATTCATGAAGACTACTTTTCAAAGTTGATAGTAAATGCATGCTAGTCTTTTAATATTAGTGTAAGGAATAAAGGTAGATCTACATTTAATATACAAATAAAAAGGTTTTAGTAGTTGACACTTTTTTATATAGACATTAAAATGTGAATATTGAATATATTTTTGTATCCGTAATTTTACATCATTTCTTGCTCTGACAATTCAGTCTTTTATTGCCTATTCCTTGACTTTTCACTGAATTTTCCTTGACTTTTCACTGAATTTTCCTTGACTTTTCACTGAATATTCCTTGACTTTTCACTGAATATTCCTTGACTTTTCACTGAATATTACTTGACTTTTCACTGAATATTACTTGACTTTTCACTGAATATTTCTTGACTTTTCACTGAATATTTCTTGACTTTTCACTGAATATTTCTTGACTTTTCACTGAATATTTCTTGACTTTTCACTGAATATTTCTTGACTTTTCACTGAATATTTCTTGACTTTTCACTGAATATTTCTTGACTTTTCACTGAATTTTCCTTGACTTTTCACTGAATATTTTCCTTGACTTTTCACTGAATATTTTTCTAATTTTCACTGAATATTTTTCTAATTTTCACTAAGTATTCACTGCCTTTTCACCAAGTATTCACTGCCTTTTCACCAAGTATTCACTGCCTCATCTTTCCTCAGAGAGACGACAGTGATGCAGATAAGTGTGAATGACATCGTGAAGGAGTTAGCTAGCGAGAGAGTCATGAATGAACTGCGCTCTCGCCTGAGAACTGCTGAGGCAGAACTGTCTGATGTCACCACACAGCTCTGTGAGAGGGAACTCGAACTCGAGAGAGTCACTAAGGAAAAGGTGAAATGAACTGGTCTTTAGAAGTATAAGAAAGTGGATTTCGTTAGAATAAACAAACGTTTTTTTTTCGTTCAAATATACCTACAATCATGTTAGAATCATATTAAAAATAATTTTTTTCTGTTAACATATGAGAAATGCCAAAGTAAGAAAATACATATTTGTATGTAGGTATATATTTATACATATATGCTTAGTGATTTTTTTCCAGTCACTCTATATTTTCCTTTTTGACATGTGGGCTCTGATGTTATTAGGTATCATTGAAAGTTAGTTACTTATTATTGGATTTTGCTAAATACTGAACAGAATCCATTGCCCAGAGTACGTCAACTAATTATTTTCTTCTGTCTCTGTATTTAAATATACACAATTCTTTTGCTTGGTTATAATTGAAGGCAGTTCACAAACACTGTACCATTTACGTAACTTTGCCATGTCTAATTATCACTAGGGTAAATTACGAATTATCGGTCAGTTTCACATCTTCGGTCATATAATAAAAAACTGTATTATAATGGTTATTTAATCTTTATTTTTATTGGTATTCATGATACCTGCATGTATCATGGATACCAATTAAAATTAAATTACCATTATAATACAGTTTTTTCTTATATGACCGAAGATGTGAAACTGACCGATAATTCGTAATTTCCACTACTTTGTCGAATTATCGCTAACTACTCTACATGTTTCAGAATGGGGCAGAGCGTAGTTGTGAGCAGTTACGTCTGCAGGTGGAAGCAGAGGTGTCCACCACATCTCAGGTGCAGAGTGTCAACACACAGCTAGAGGCACAGCTGAAGGATGTCACAGCCAAGGTAGGGGGGTTCAATAACAGCTAATAAGTGAATTCATTGAGGATTGGGTGTACTGTGCTAGTTCATAAAAAAGGTGTTAATGAGTGTTTTCAAGATTAATTAGATTAAAGAAAATAGACGGTACACTTATAATAGTATGTTTATGAAGGCATGTAACTTGGTCATTATATGACGTAGGAAGTTGATACTCATCTCAAAATGAATAAATAAAGTGATGCGATCCATAATATTATGAAGTATGGGTTACATTAAATTTTTAAAACCATTATTTCTTAAATAGTAACTAACATGTATCATATAATATCACCAAATCATCCAAATCATCAATACCATATCCCCAATATATTTCCATGCAATGCGTTTTCTACCTTTACTAACCATGCCTTGGGTCTTTACTGTTTCACTAACCCTTTACAAATCACCTCCTGTTCCTTCATCGCTTTAGTTACATCAGTTGTCTCAGCAGCAACAGAAGCTTAGCAAGCAACAGTTGCAGCAACTAACTGAAGGATCCCTGTCAGACGATGATAAGGCTATCATGGTGACTAAGGTAACGGCAGTTAACTACACTCCTCTACAGTGAATCATCCTGATTAGTACACTCCTCTATAGTGAATGTACCTCTATTGAACATATTTAGTTTAGTCTGCCGCAAATAATAAGTTTACTTAGCATCTCTATATAGTAAATTAGTTATATTTCATGAAAGAGGAGTTCTACCAGTGCAACTCCTCTATAATGAAGTCATGTGTAGTGAATAATCCTGATATTTAGAGTCAGAGTCATTCTTCCTATCACATTGAGGAGCTGATGACGTATTCCATTTAAATTGTTAATCAATGAATATTTTGAATAATATGAAATATGGTTAATATCTTTCGATATATCTTATGCATTAAGATAAAAAGTAAAGTATACTTTCTGCAGACCTGATTTACATTTTGGTTGTATTATTATAGTTTAAAAAATGAATAATTTTTTATATTTTGGGTTTCAATAATTTTTGCTTTTTATTAACATATTTTGCTGTTACCATTTACGCTACAGCTTTTTATTCATTTTCATTATCATTATACCTACACTAATATTCTCCATTAAAACTTTCAACTTTTTCTTAGTATATCCATTTCATTTTATTTTCACAATTGTTTTACCTTTTTATATCATTATTTTTTTTCACAATTGTTTTACGTTTTTTATTTTATTTTTTATTTATTTTTACGTTTTTATTAGGATTTTTTTTTATTATTTAGTGTTAATTATTTTTTTCTCTATACAGACACCAGACGCTATCGGTGGTACTTCACTTCCACCACCCCCACCCCCTCCCCCATCTGCTCCCATCCCTCCCCCACCCATGCCTCCACTATCGTCATCTGGACCCCCTCCACCTCCTCCACCAATTGGAGGACCCCCTCCCCCTCCTGGTGGGCCCATTAAGCCATCTAGACCCCCAAAGAAGGTTAGTGAAAATTAAGCATTCTACATTTAAAGAAATATTTAATTAAATTTACTTATCATAAAGGTTGTTTTTGTTCATATTTTAAAGTTATTATTTTTAATCAATATAAAATCCAGTTACTGTATTCTCGAAGTAGCTTTTCTGAATCCATGAGCTCACATCAAATGGTGGTTAACTATTTTGTTCATGAAGCCACTTTCTTCTGTGACTGTTTCTTTGAAGTCCCTTGTATTTATTATCCTGTTCACATGAGCGGAATGTTTTATTATATTTTATTACACCCAAAAAAAGTTTCACAAACTTGTGGAAATTTAATATATTTATAAAATCCTAAATTAAAACATGATTCAAACTACTAAACTAAAAATATAAATAAAAAAACGATGCAGGGGTATAGTCTAAAATTTAGATGTTCCTTAAGGGCCGTACACACGCAGCAGTGTTTTTTAAGTCATGATACCTGCAGGTATCATAGATACAAACTAAAATAAATAACAATTATTTCGTTTTTTCTTACATTGTCGTGGAAAGAGTAGGAGGAGCGTAGCAAAAAGTCTGGTGGAAAGACTTAAAAAACCCTACGTGTGTACGGCCCTTGAGTTATGAATTAGACGTTGATTTCTTTTTATTTTACCAATGTTCAACAGGTGCCTAAATCTGGTCGGCAATTACGGTCTTTCAACTGGTGCAAGTTGCCAGAGGCCCGCATTACTGGAACCATTTTCAGTACTTTGGATGAGTCGCACTTGTACAAGTTTATGGACTTGGAGGAGATAGATAGGACTTTTGACAGCTCTTTTGGCAAGGTGAGATAGATAGGACTTTTGACAGCTCTTTTGGCAAGGTGAGATAGATAGGACTTTTGACAGCTCTTTTGGCAAGGTGAGATAGATAGGACTTTTGACAGCTCTTTTGGCAAGGTGAGATAGATAGGACTTTTGACAGCTCTTTTGGCAAGGTGAGATAGATAGGACTTTTGACAGCTCTTTTGGCAAGGTGAGATAGATAGGACTTTTGACAGCTCTTTTGGCAAGGTGAGATAGATAGGACTTTTGACAGCTCTTTTGGCAAGGTGAGATAGATAGGACTTTTGACAGCTCTTTTGGCAAGGTGAGATAGATAGGACTTTTGACAGCCCTTTTGGCAAGGTGAGATAGATAGGAGTTTTGACAGCTCTTTTGGCAAGGTGAGATAGATAGGACTTTTGACAGCTCTTTTGGCAAGGTGAGATAGATAGGACTTTTGACAGCTCTTTTGGCAAGGTGAGATAGATAGGACTTTTGACAGCTCTTTTGGCAAGGTGAGATAGATAGGACTTTTGACAGCTCTTTTGGCAAGGTGAGATAGATAGGACTTTTGACAGCTCTTTTGGCAAGGTGAGATAGATAGGACTTTTGACAGCTCTTTTGGCAAGGTGAGATAGATAGGACTTTTGACAGCTCTTTTGGCAAGGTGAGATAGATAGGACTTTTGACAGCCCTTTTGGCAAGGTGAGATAGATAGGACTTTTGACAGCTCTTTTGGCAAGGTGAGATAGATAGGACTTTTGACAGCTCTTTTGGCAAGGTGAGATAGATAGGACTTTTGACAGCTCTTTTGGCAAGGTGAGATAGATAGGACTTTTGACAGCTCTTTTGGCAAGGTGAGATAGATAGGATTTTTGACAGTTCTTTTGGCAAGGTGAGATAGATAGGACTTTTGACAGCTCTTTTGGCAAGGTGAGATAGATAGGACTTTTGACAGCTCTTTTGGCAAGGTGAGATAGATAGGACTTTTGACAGCTCTTTTGGCAAGGTGAGATAGATAGGACTTTTGACAGCTCTTTTGGCAAGGTGAGATAGATAGGATTTTTGACAGTTCTTTTGGCAAGGTGAGTTTGGCAGGACTTCTGACAGCTCTTTTGGCAAGGTGAGATAGATAGGACTTTTGACAGCTCTTTTTGCAAGGTGAGATAGATAGGACTTTTGACAGCTCTTTTGGCAAGGTGAGATAGATAGGACTTTTGACAGCTCTTTTGGCAAGGTGAGATAGATAGGACTTTTGACAGCCCTTTTGGCAAGGTGAGATAGATAGGACTTTTGACAGCTCTTTTGGCAAGGTGAGATAGATAGGACTTTTGACAGCTCTTTTGGCAAGGTGAGATAGATAGGACTTTTGACAGCTCTTTTGGCAAGGTGAGATAGATAGGACTTTTGACAGCTCTTTTGGCAAGGTGAGATAGATAGGACTTTTGACAGCTCTTTTGGCAAGGTGAGATAGATAGGACTTTTGACAGCTCTTTTGGCAAGGTGAGATAGATAGGACTTTTGACAGCTCTTTTGGCAAGGTGAGATAGATAGGACTTTTGACAGCTCTTTTGGCAAGGTGAGATAGATAGGACTTTTGACAGCTCTTTTGGCAAGGTGAGATAGATAGGACTTTTGACAGCCCTTTTGGCAAGGTGAGATAGATAGGACTTTTGACAGCTCTTTTGGCAAGGTGAGATAGATAGGACTTTTGACAGCTCTTTTGGCAAGGTGAGATAGATAGGACTTTTGACAGCTCTTTTGGCAAGGTGAGATAGATAGGACTTTTGACAGCTCTTTTGGCAAGGTGAGATAGATAGGATTTTTGACAGTTCTTTTGGCAAGGTGAGATAGATAGGATTTTTGACAGTTCTTTTGGCAAGGTGAGATAGATAGGACTTTTGACAGCTCTTTTGGCAAGGTGAGATAGATAGGACTTTTGACAGCTCTTTTGGCAAGGTGAGATAGATAGGACTTTTGACAGCTCTTTTGGCAAGGTGAGATAGATAGGACTTTTGACAGCTCTTTTGGCAAGGTGAGATAGATAGGATTTTTGACAGTTCTTTTGGCAAGGTGAGTTTGGCAGGACTTCTGACAGCTCTTTTGGCAAGGTGAGATAGATAGGACTTTTGACAGCTCTTTTGGCAAGGTGAGATAGATAGGACTTTTGACAGCTCTTTTGGCAAGGTGAGATAGATAGGACTTTTGACAGTTCTTTTGGCAAGGTGAGATAGATAGGATTTTAGACAGTTCTTTTGGCAAGGTGAGTTTGGCAGGGCTTTTGACAGCTCTTTTGGCAAGGTGAGGTAGATAGGATTTTTGACAGCTCTTTTGGCAAGGTGAGATTAGAGTCAATATTGCCTCTTTTAGATTTGGTCTCAAGTATTTATTATTCAGTGTGGAATGAATTCCACGCAGGGTGATAGCTATCTGAAAAAGGTACTAAAATAAACACTTTGTATTATCTTTTATAAGATAATTGCATCATAAATCGTTATTTGGTATAAAATGATAGCTATTTGATATCTTATCTAAATTGAAAAAAATATGATTTTTGGTTCCCAAAAACTAAATCGTGAATATCGTATGCTAGTAAAATTATTAGATATTTTTTTAAATTTCATTCTTTTTAATCACCTAGGCTGGCGAAACACGAACAATCGAGCGAACCAAATCTTGTAACAGAGGTCAAACTAACCACCTTAGTTTCCTGGAAAGCAGAAGACAACAAAACTGTGCCATTCTCCTCTCCAAACTGAAGCTGTCTGACCACCAGTACCTGAGAGTCATCGAGTCAATGGATGTGGACAACATCCTCATACCTGACATGATAGAACAGTTGCTCAAGTTCGTGCCTACCACCGAAGAGTCTCAGATTCTTGAAGAACACACTGATGAGGTTGAGAACTTCGCCAGGGCTGATGGCTTCATGCTCAGGGTCTCTCGAGTGGTTCATTACGAGGAGAGACTCAAGTGCATGCTTTACCAGAAGAAATTCAAGGAGAGGATTACAGACACTGTAGATAAGATAAAGATTGTGAAGACTGCTGCTAAACAACTCAACACTACCACATCGCTGCCTAAACTCTTTGAGGTAGGTGGTTACTAGGGTTGAAATAGTGTGCTGAATAACCTTGTTAATGATCTATAAATTCATTTAGATTATTTATTATTCCGTTAAATGTACTTTTTTATTTTAGTTTGACAATAAAAATTTTTTGGATTCATTCAAAATTCTTGGATTCATTCAAATTCTTCGATTCAATCCAAATTCTTTTGGATTCTAACTAAATTCGGTACCAAAATTCTTTGGATTCAATCAAAATTCTTTACCTCGCCAATAAAATATAAAATAAGAAATAATTACCTCACCAAACCTTTTCACTTCAGGTGGTTCTAGCGTTCGGTAACTACATGAACAAGGGCTCCAGAGGCTCGGCATTTGGCTTCAGAATATCATCACTGAACAAACTGACAGACACCAAGGCGAGTGGTGACAGAAACATCACTCTGCTTCACTACATCATCACAGTGTGTCAAAGACAGTGGTCCAATGTGCTCTGTGTGGACCAGGAGATGAAGAGTGTCAAGGATGCTGCCAAGATAAGGTGAGATAGGGGATATCTTTGTTCAAGAGAGCATTCTAACGAATAGTTGCTAATTCGATTGGATTTTTGCATCACATTAGTATGATTGTTTTTCCTATTGCACTATACTTATCATAATTATAAAATTACAAGCATCTCTCTAATAAAATACTAATAAACCCAGGTATTTCTAGTTTTAAAATCAAAATTAGGTAACTTAAAGCTGATCTAATCGTCCATTATCTTTCCAATTTTTTCCATAAATTTTTCTAGCGTTTTCCATACCGTTTTTCTTTAGTTTTCTCTGTAAATTTTTCTTGCGTTTTCCATACCATTTTTCCTTCTTTTCCCCTAACGTTCTTCCCTCTCCTCTCCCCAGCACCACCGAACTAGAGAAGGACCTGAAGCACTTAGAGTCAGGTCTTGAGTTCATTCAGAAGGAGGTGGAGTGGCACAGGAACAGAGCTGGTGGAAGCAACTCCAGTGCTGACAGGTTCGGTAGAGCCATGAAAGAATTCCTGGCGGTTGCTGTGGACACTCTGGCAGATGTGAGAGCACAGTACGATGAGATGACTAAACTGGTGAGAAAGTAAATTGATAAAGTGAATAAAAAGGATTAAGGATATAAACTTGTATGGCGAAACTGTCCTTAGTAATAGGTTCCATTATTTTTCCAGTTCTGTCTTATATTTATTTAGGGTAAGGCACAAATTGTTGGTCGATTTCACATCTTCGGTCATATAAGTGAGACTATATAATAATTATTTTATTTTTATTGGTATCAATGGTAGATACCAGCGGTAGAATGGATACCAATTAAAATAAAATAATTATTATTGTATAGTTTTTTCTTATATTACCGAAGATGTGAAACCGACTGATAATTCGTAACTTTCCCTACCAAGATGATTATAATTAAGAGTTATGAATTAAATGTTGCCACTGATAGTGTTGCCACTGATAGTGTTGCCACTGATAGTGTTGCCACTGATAGTGTTGCCACTGATAGTGTTGCCACTGATAGTGTTGCCACTGATAGTGTTGCCACTAATAGTGTTGCCACTAATAGTGTTGCCACTAATAGTGTTGCCACTAATAGTGTTGCCACTAATAGTGTTGCAACTAAAAGTGTTGCAACTAAAAGTGTTGCAACTAAAAGTGTTGCAACTAAAAGTGTTGCCACTAATAGTGTTTTTGTTCAGTTCCTAGAAGTTTCTTGTCGCTACGGAGAGGGCCAAAGTAAAATGACGCCAGAGGAGTTCTTCAGCATCTTCGACAGTTTTCTCGAGAGTTTCAGCCAAGCCAAGAAAGAGTTGGAGATGTTAAAGAAGAGGGAAGAGGAAGAGGCAAGGAAGAAAAAAGATGCTGAGGTGAGTTTACACTTTAAGGTACTTTTTTACCACTCTAGCTATTTAGGAAAGAAGGAGAAGATGTTATTGGTAATTATTAACTAATTTAAAAAATGAACGACGTCTTTACCTTTATTATCACTGACTGAAGAAGTTTGGACTAGTTTACGGTGATCAAACACATTGAAGAATTTTCCCTCGTCTGTTTTTTTTAATGATTCAGACTTTGCTTCTGGTATTAGGAATTTTCTTGTTACGAAATTAAATCTCCTTCGGCAAATTTTCTTTCAACGACATTTTCGGACACAGTTTCCTATGACTTTTGACTGAATTTTTTAGTGTTTTAACCACCTGATGACTTACTTAATAGGTTTTACTGACTTACCTAATGTGATGTACTGACTTACCTAATGTGATGTACTGACTTACCTAATGTGATGTACTGACTTACCTAATGTGATGTACTGACTTCCTCTTTGACAGTTGTGGAAAAAGAGAAAGACTGCAGCGAATTGGGCACGAAACTCTATTTTTGCTTTCCATTTTGCCGACAGATAGTCAAGACCGTTAGTTCACATATCCAATGTAGAAATGTGAACTACATTTAACTTATTTTATCCATTTCTGTGTTATTTAATTATTATATTATGAGAGATTTTATAGTTTCAAAAGTACACTGTAGTAAGTGTTGAGGGCCGTACACACGTAGGGTTTTTTAAGTCTTTCCACCAGACTTTTTGCTAAGCTCCTCCTACTTTTTCCACGAGAATGTAAGAAAAAACGATATAATTGTTATTTATTTTAGTTGGTATCATGGATACCAACTAAAATTAATAATTATTATATCGTTTTTTCTTATATTCTCTTGGAAAAAGTAGGAGGAGCTTAGCAAAAAGTCTGGTGGACCCTACGTGTGTACGGCCCTTTATATTTTAATTAGATCTTATTTAATTTAATATTTCAAAACAAGTGTTTTAACTGTTAACTTAAATGAAGATAAATGATCAAACTATTTTTTAGTTAAAATATATTATATTAAAGGTCCTCTCCACTCTAAATTTAGGAAATTCTGGAATTGCTTTAAATTTGTAGAGCTAAGGTTATATAACATATAACAGTAAACAGAATTTAAATCGATCAAGTTTTCTGTTCACAAATAATTATATAAGAAATATTCACATTTCGCTTTTTTTCATTCTGAGATTCATTTGAAGAAAAAGGCCACATAATTGAGTGGGTATGTTCGTTCGTATATACATAGTACATACCTATTCTAATACAGTGTTTTAAAATGAACAGTTCTCAAGATAGGGAAAATGTTATGATTTATGAAAACTATTAGTAAGAAATACTTATTTAGGTACTTGAATTCGTTATATGGATCCATCATCTTGGAATCAGCTTTGTTATTGTTTTGAATTTGTCGGATCTAGTAGCCTATCGAACATGCAGGCTTTTTCTTTTCTTGAAATTCAGAGGGATAGTAGAAAGAACGGAAAAAAATCTTAAATTACATATAATAAAACTATAGAACCAAATTTGAAATGGTTTGCAGTTTTATAATCAGTAACCTTAGTTCTAATGAATAGAGAAATAAAAATAATAGAGTGGAGGAGACCTTCAAGATTTAAATGGTTAAAATATTATCCAATAAATTTATTAGCTTTGATCATATATTTTCACTAAGGTTTACATCAGAGACAAGAAGTGTATAGGCATATTGTCTAAAGTATTATTATCTAGTACCTACCTAGATGGCTTAATAACTAAGGTAGGTTAAGAGTTATTGGACGGTTTCACATTTTCGACCGTATAATAGTTATGATAATTAAATTTTAATTCGTTTTTTTTTTTAAATTTATGATCTAAGATGTGAAGCCGTCCGATAACTCGGAACTTACCCTATCTAGTAGATAATTTATTTATTAGGTGCAATAAATCTATTTTATAAATTCATCTCAGGTTTTTTTTAAAGTATTATAATGTTTATTACTTTTTGGTAAATAGTATTTATTAATTTATTTTTAAAGTTTCTGTGTTAAAATCATTGTATTATTTCTTTGAAATTAAAAATTTTAATAAAACTTTTACCATTTATTTTTTGATTGTGGTTAAATATTTTTTATAAATTGTAAACTATTTTAAAATATCATAAGAATAGTTGTGACATTTTTTAGTAGCTTTGTATTTACTACACATGGACTTGAATTTTGACTGCAAGACTATAAACTGACGCACCAAAAGTAGGTACCTACTCTACATTTTTTTGTTTCTATTCAAATTATCCTAATAATAAATTCAGTAAAACTCCACTATAATGAAATCATGTATAGTGAATGTATTGTCATGAGTAAGGAAGTAGCCTCTATAGTTAACAAATTTTCTTTAGTCTGCCATAAAATGGACATCTGTTATAAAACTGATGACCATTTGGAGACTTCAGAAAATTTGTTCACTATAGAGACTACTTCCTTACGCCTGACTCTACATTCACTATACAGGATTTCATTATAAAATAGTTCTACTGTAATAGGTTTAAGAACTAACAAGAAACGTTCTACATTTTTATGACTGTAAACCTAACCTCAGTTCAGTATTTAATTTTCCTTCATTATGAACATTAACGATCAACTTTTAAGTTCACCTAACTTTTTTTATTATTTATTTAAGTAGACTTGAATAAATCTATTTTTTACCGAATGTTTTCGAGAATATACGTCGATATAATTTACTAACAACACATAGTTAGTTCGTTCATTCTACTGCTTTCATTAATCCTAATTTCCTTTTAAACCTCCGAATCATTTTTTTGGTATATATCATATTGTATTTAATTAAAGGAATTACCGTATTCTACAGGTATCTGCTTCGATCAACTTTTTATCTATTGTATGACATTCAGTATTTATAACAAAACTTATCATGTTCTTCTGTAACGTTTTCAGTATTATTTGTATCTACTAACATTGGGTATCTACTGTATCTAAAATTGTATGGTGGTCATGTCTAGTACTTAAACGACGCGCGCACACCAAAAGAGAGATAGTAAGAAAGATTGCAAGATTTATCTAGGTACCACGTTAATACTATCTAGTGCACACACCGTAAGAGAGTTCGAAGAGTAAAAGAAAGATTGCAAGTATTTGGGCATTCGAAGGTACTAGATAATTCTGTATGCACATTTCAATTTCACACTAATAATATTGAACATTGAATAAATTTAATATCCTGCACTGTAATAGGTTTTTTCACTTTCTTTTGGTGTGCGCGGGAACTATTTTACAATCTTTCTTGCTATCTCTCAACATTGGTACTAATGTTTGGTTTATCATGTTGGTACTGAAATTTGGTACCTTTTTCTGTACAGTACTAACAAAATCATTAAATATTCCTAATTCTGTACAGTACTAACAATCTCTTTCAATATTAACGCACTTCTAATTTATCAATTTTACTTCACTCAGAAACGCAAGGAGTTGGAGCTACAGAGAAAGAAAGAGAAAGGACTAACTGGCAACCTAGACGACAGTGGCGCCATAGTGGGTGGTAATGTGACTCAACATCATGGCGGACAGCAGAAAGGAGGTCAACAGAAGGAGTTTGATGACCTGATCTATGCCCTTAGATCTGGAGATGTATTTGGCAAGGATATAGACAAGATGAGGAGAAAGAAGAAGAGTGGCAAATAGAACTATTCTAAATAACTAGGTAAACAATTTTATATTCTTTGATATTGCAATCGAATTTAAAAATGCAACGAAATGTAAGCAGTCTTGGAAGAAATATTAACACAGTACAAATATCATTGAAAAATCAATATTTTAATGAATACATTCCATGTAGGGTGAGTTCCGAAATATTGAACGGTTCCACATTTTCGGTTTCACTACACTGTACCACTTTGATCTGAAACTATAATGTAAATAAAACTGCTAGTAATGAAGCAAAAGTATTGATAAGAAAGCATATGAATACCATATGGACAGTCATTAACATTAGTCAATGTGTAAGTAAGTAGCTAAGTAATTTGTTAGTTAGCACACTTATACTCTAAAGGAAAATATGCAAAATATAGATAAAATCACCTATTAATCTTGTCTTAATAGTAAGTCTATAATTTAACTATTATTTGGAATATATTATTTCAGTGTTTCTAACTATCTTGCCTACTAGGGTGAGTTCTGAATTATCGGTCAGTTTCACATCTTCGGTCATATAAAAAAAAACAATAAAAATTATTTCACTAGGGTTGGTTGATTGAAAACAACCAATTAGTGAAATTATTTTTTTATTGTTTTTTTTTATATGACCGAAGATGTGGAACTGACCGATAATTCAGAACTTACCCTGATTTCTTCGTATCCATTTAATTGATTTAAATGACCCAATCTGGCCAATAATTAAACCTTAACTAGCTTCTAAAATTGTATCTATTTTTAGTTCCTACCTACTAGTTATTTAAAGTTCGGACAATAAAGAATATTTTCGTAAAAGTTAGACCTAAGCATTTATTAGTCCATTAATTTTACACAGATCGTTATTAAATATTTTATTCCCCACTGTTCGTAAATGTAGTTACTAAGGAAGAAATATACTAATTACATTCCTTTAATTTATATTGTGAAAAATAATGCATTTAATTAAATAATAAAATAGGCTGCAGTAACAATTATCAGATGTGAATTAAATAGCTTATTGCTAGGGTTGTGACTATATGCGTTTAAAATCATAGATCCTGAAAATATTATAGACGGAGAGAATTAAAGAGTATTGAATGGTTCTACACCAGCGGTATAGAGTATTTGATACCATTTCATTTCGTCTGTGATATTCTTAAGATCTATGATTTTAAATGCATATGGTCACAACCTTAGTTATTACTAAGAAAAAGTATCTAATATGAATAATAATTATAAAATTTTCATAGTTATTTACATCTGGTAATTGTTCCTTTGCCCTAATATCTAGATAATTCTTATTAAGCTCAACATAAAGAACTTTTCTAATCAAAACTTTGTTTACGTGTTTAATATAATCGCTTTCACGATGTTAATTTGTACATTTTAAATTAATATTCAAGTTATGTTCGTTTTGTAAATAAGTATATAAATTTTGTTTATGAACTAGCTACTCTTTTATATCCGATTATTTTTCAAAACCTATTGCAATTTTATTTCATCTATTTTTAATGAATGCATCGCTAAATATTTCCAAAACAAATTAAGTCATCGAATTTACAGATACTTAACATTTATATACCAAACTATTGAGAATGAGTACGTTTTTCGAAATGTTGCTACTTTTTGTAATGGTACTTTTTTCATGATGTTGGTACGTTTTCACACCGTACTTTGGTTACTTTATATACACTTATACAGGTTGCTTACGCTTCCGTTTTTTTCGAAAATAAATTGTATACTATCACTCGTTGTATCGCTATCCAATAATATATTTGACACTCATCATTAGGGTTGTGAACTTGTGACAATATGCTCTTAAAATCATAGATCCCGAAAATATTATAGACGGTGAGAATTAAACACTATTGAATCGTTCTAAACCAGCGGATCTAGTATTCGATACCATTTCGTTTCGTCTATAATATTCTTATCTATGATTTAAGAGCATATTGTCACAACCCTGCTCAACATGCATCATATTGAATGATGTGACAGGTAGTCAACATTTTGAGTTCTCCCTACTGTCCTACATTGGCCCGTTGTAACTTGTGCCCCTCGTAGGTAATATACGGTACCTAAGTTTTTAAAACTAATAGATAAGGATTAATTTTTAACTAATAAACTGAAATATAGAACATAAAGAGGTTTCTAGTAGCTGAATTAATTTCTTAAATATTAAGTAATAGTAAATGTTTCCTTTTACATTGTAAAAAACTATATAAATAAAATAGGGGATAAAAAGGTAGTCCACAAATGACTATGTGGAGATGTCTATAAATTTCTAGGTGTTAGAAATATACGTTTGAAATCTAAAAAAATGGACATTCTATGTTTCGATGATTCGGAGGCACGGGTTGACCAACTAAAAGTATTGACTATTGAGTCATATTCTGAGGGAAAGAAGTCTATCTTTACTGACCACAATCAAAAACTTTGACCATTGACCGAGCATATAATTTCCTAGCCACAACCGAAAAGCACTGGCGATAGACCATTGGTATAAAATTCTGACCGCTGACCAAAATCAAAAAGCTCTGACCGATGACAAAGGATATAATTTCCTGACCACACACCGAAATCGAAGAGCACTGACCCGGTATGACCTATGGTATATTTTCCTGATAGCTGACCTAGATCAATTTCAATCTTGGTCAGCGGTCAGGAAATTATACCTTTGTTAAAAGTTCAGGGCTTTTTGATCGTTCTCATTGTATGAGTCAATACTTTAAGCTGGTCACAGATATACATACATTTAGTTGTTCACCGATCTATGGATTATTTATATCATTGAATATCATCAATACTTAACGTTGATCAGCGGTCAGTGGATTAACCTGTGCCCGATTTGGCAGTCGTGTTATTCAATCTTTTTAACTTTCAAGATACGTAGATTGAAACAAAATAGTAATATGTACAACAGGGTGGGCCAAAAAATAACGTTTTGGATATTACTTATGGAATAGTGACAAGAAAAAGTACGTGTACTGAAATTTGAGTGAATTCTGACATGATAAACAGTTGCGCCGAAGCGATTTAATATCAGAAAAGATTTTTGGTGATATTTACTTCAATTTGGCAAAAAAACACATTAACTCTGATATATTATCATTTAGAATAGGATTATTTTGGTGTTTGTGCCGGAAAATCAGACCGGTACGACAATGTTTACAGTTGCCCTCACCCCTCCAAATTGTTCGAATTTATGTACCACTGGAGACTTTAATCCACAGAACATTGAATAGAAGAAGTGTAGATCACATTATATTACTCTTGAGTGCCGTTTACAGTGACGTCATTTCGACTAGAGCCACTCAGCCAATCAGAGGCTTCGTTTCACCAGTTCTGTTTGAGTCCATTATTTTGAATGCGTATTACAACCGAAATGGTGTCAGTTTGTGTTTGTTGCAAAGAAGATTAGTTTATTATTGCTTAGTAGCTGGGCTTTAGAATATAGATGATCGTGTACATAATGTGGTAGGAAGATATGTCTCCCAGCAAAGATAATGAGCTGAGGTAGAATGCACGTTCAAACTGTTTTCAAGAGAGCGTTTATAGTGACGTCAGCGATCAATGGACGTGATTGGTTGAATTTTTACGACTGAGTACACGTTTGATCTGAGCTTCTTCTTATTCAATGTTCTGTGCTCTATTCAGTGTAGTGCTCCAAACTTATGGAGGTCTGGTGCTGAATGAAGAACATAATAAGGAGAATTATATGCAAGAAATTGAGGAAAAATATTTTACATTGATAATAAACCAACATTTCAATATTTGGGACACTTGGTAACTCAAAAAAAAAAAAAAAAAAAAAAATGACAATTAAAGCGAATTGCTTAAATCCGAGTAAATTCTAAATTTTTGCTCTACGAAAATATTGATAAATGCTTTTATAAAATTGAATAAATACAATTCACAAAGTCCTTTTGAGAATTAAATATACTTCTATATTTTCACAATAACAGCATGATTGCTCTTAAAAGCTAATTTTAAAGGGATAGTAAAGTCAAAATCAAATAATCGCCAAATTGGTTTTATGTAGGTATATCAATTCATAATATTTAATTATGTAATATTTGAATGCTCGTTTATTTTTAAAATGTTCATATAAAAAGTATATAATGAAATTAGCGACACCTAGCGGAAGCATTTTCACTCATTAGTATGTACGTGAGTATGTTTGTTGTTTTCATATTAATTTATGTATGCACTAATCAATCTTTGTTTGCGTCAAAATGGTGAAAAGATTATGTGAATTCGTAGACAAGATAGCTTTGTTTTAAAAATATCTCTTCACTTGAGCCAGAATTTAGGTAGAAACTTAATTCAGTTGGTGTGTTTACAAGATGGCGCCACTGATTGTAGCGCCATCTACCGTTAGCATTTGTTAAGAAATTAATTAGGTATATATAAAATGATATATTTCCATTGTTAGATTTCATTGAACATTGCAATGTCACACGATATACTTGATTCTTACTATGCAATCGTTTGACATTAAAATGGTTAAAACAAAAAATGACTGAACTGCCCCTTTAAGGGAAATATTGTAAAGCTTGTCGCCCACCTGATCGGAAACGACGCATCGGAACGGACACGAAGCTTCAGACATAAATCTAACCAATACCTACATTTGTACGTGCTAACGCCAACCTGCTCGGATCGGAAACGAAACGACGCGTGGGATCGGAACGGAAACGACGCGGATATCTTTGAAAGAATATTTTTCTGATAGTTCTGATGCGTCCGAGAGATTGCGCATGCGCAGAACGGTGTATGGAGATGCTGGGGTTGAGATGGAAGATTGAAATAGCTGTGAATATCTACTGCGTGATGAACACGTTGATAATAATACATAAGCAACTAGATTATGTGCACTCGGTAGTCGGTAGAGCGCATACCTTCGCCTCCAGTTTGACCCGTTCTCTACCAAAATTTGAGAAACTGCTAACTGGATAATAACCAATCGTCCCACGAAGTTTCATGCAATATGGTACAATTCTTTCTTCTGAGTTATCGAGTTATAAATGACCTTGACCTTTAAATGGATCACTTCCAAAATTCTACCAGTTCGTTCCTAGACATCGACCAATCGCCCCATCAAATTTCAGACAATTTTGTTGAATACTTTTGGAGTTATTGAGTTACAAATGGCCTTGATCTTTGACCCGATTGTTCCCAAAATCTAACAAAATGGTTCCTGTATATTGTTTAATCGTCCCACCAAGTTTCATGCAATATGGTTCGATACTTTTTGAGTTATGAATGACCATGACCTTGACCTTTGACCGGGTCACTCCCAAAATTCTAGTAGCAGGTCACTGGACATGGACCAATCGTTTCACCAAATCCCAGGCAATTTGGTTGAACACTTTTTCTGTTAGGCGAATAACAAGATGATAAATAAATAAATTCCGATGTAAATATGACCTTCCCGCATTCTGTGAAGGTAATTAGTTTCATTCAATTAACTTTGATGATCATAAATCAGATAACGAAAAGTTATTGAAATAATAAGAATAACATTTTATTTACATAAATTTCATTTACATAAATTTCATTTACATAAATTTCATTTACATAAATTTCATTTACATAAATTTCATTTACATAAATTTCATTTACATAAATTTCATTTACATAAATTTCATTTACATAAATTTCATTTACATAAATTTCATTTACATAAATTTCATTTACATAAATTTCATTTACATAAATTTCATTTACATAAATTTCATTTACATAAATTTCATTTACATAAATTTCATTTACATAAATTTCATTTACATAAATTTCATTTACATAAATTTCATTTACATAAATTTCATTTACATAAATTTCATTTACATAAATTTCATTTACATAAATTTCATTTACATAAATTTCATTTACATAAATTTCATTTACATAAATTTCATTTACATAAATTTCATTCACAACCTATAGTACCTAATATATTTTACAAAAAAAAGTCTCGGGACAATTCAAAATTATAAAAAATAATCTATAATTTTGCCTGCTGTTGTTTTCAAAAAACGTGTCAACTAATTTTTCTTATTCAATAAAAAATTGAATATTTCAGAATTAATGGGAAAATATCATTTTGTACAACAATTCAAAAGTTTCGGGGCAGCTCAAAATATCCAGAAATGGCCTGGAAATTGGCATGCAATGTCCTTTCATAACGTATCAACTTATTATCCATAAGAAGGTTCTGAAGCTTGTTCGAACCTCTATTTTTGGCCCAACTTAATGTAAAATGATAAGATGACTTTATGGTTCGTATTTAAAATAGAAAATATCTTTAGCAGTAATTTCTATTTCAAAATTTATTCTGGATGTTGGGGTACTACATTCAAATTTATAGAATTTTTTTTTAAATACCTATCCATATACGAAAATATAAGTAAGGCTTCTGCTTGTAATGGAATGGTTAAGTCATAATAATTTTATATTAATAATTGTATTAATTACTCGTTCTATAGTAATATATATAATATTGAGTGATACATATACTGTTCTTTTAAAAATAATCACGTCCCCGAATGACTCATTTGTATTCCAATGAATTTTAATCTGATTTATAAAAATTTAACTATTGAAAAGAAATTTCATGAATTACTCAAATAATTTAAAATTTAAGAGTATCCACGTTCAAGGGGCGAAAATATTTGCAAGATGGCGTTAAAAGAAGCTTCTTTGTTCAGGTGAGACTCATGAAATTGCTTAAAAATGTATAAACGGCGAATAATGATATGGCAGTCACTGTTCCTTCTCTCATTTTTAAGTTTAATGTTATATTGAACTTAAAAACTAACTTTGTGTTCATTATTCATATTGTATTGTACATTTTAAGTGAATATACTATTCGCTAAATCTTGATGAACGTAGAGCGTCATGTGAACGAGACACAATAACTATGGTGGAGTATTCACGTCAATAAAAGTTATTTTTTCAAATTAAGTTTTTCTATGTGTGAATTCCTTCTTAATTCATAGTATATTGGTACGTAATTTCAGTAAATTGTTTATTGATATTCGAGCAATTTATCTTTTTGTTATTATTATTTAGTACAGGTAAAATAATGAATGGATTGTATATATTTTAGTCCAATTCTGGACACTACTAAAAATTAGCTAACAAGTGCTTCTTATTTTGAACGTGCAGGGAAATAGCACGTGTTGCAATTATTTCTAACTAGCTATGGAAATAACTCACGTTACAACTTACTAATGATTATAGTGAATGAGTGCCTCTTTGTAGAATATTAAATATATTTTCTAGGTAGGACTTGCTGACTTTGAGACAAATGAGACTGGTCTTAAAAATTGAATTTTCAGCTCTAATTTTGTAAACCTAACTTCAGAAATAGAGTAGATTTAGATTATGTATTAGGTAGGTAATAAGTAGGTAATAACTAATAAGACTAAATAAGTCGAAGTGGATAGGTTACGGGTAGGTAGTTACTAAACTTACTAGCTATATAGCCTAGGTAGGTATTAGGTCTATGTAGTTGCCAGTTTGTGAAATATCTTGGTGATCAAATGCACATTAGCCTAATTTATTTTATACTAGAGTCTAGAATACCTACTAGTTTACTTACTTGTCAATTGGCAATTGCTAAGAGAAAATTAACCATTCTGAGGCATTTTCAAAGATCAGATACTGAATTAATATCTCCTAGAAAATAAAAGTAAGCTAATAGGTAGGTACTACCTTAGTCTACACTCTACCCTACCTCCAGTCCCTGGAGTCCCAGACTGCAGGAACTGGGAGATATTTGAGATATTCTCTCCGAACAATTTTGAATTAGGGTCAAGCAGGTAAATTAAATTGCGGTCCATTAACTAACTGCGGCCTCTAACAACAGAAACGTCATAGTTTCAAGACACACGTTAAAAACATAAAGTAATAAATTATAGCATGCACTGCACTTATTATGATAGCTATGCAACATTTTAATGTAATTTCAGTTCAGAATGTTTTAGAGACTGTCTTCAGAGGGCCGCAATTAAAAATTAAAGGGCCACAATTTCCCTTCGTGACCCTAATTCCTATAGTTAGGGTCAAGCATGTAAATTGCGGCACACTAACTAATTGCGGCCTTTAACAACAGAAACATGATCCCGGTCTGTATTTCGTAGTAAATTCCACCAACATGTCGGTGGAATTTTTAATTTTACCCCTTTGAAAATAATATTCTGGTAAAATCAGTGGATTTTTAGCTATTTATTCCTATGTTACCATTAATTTTTGGTGGAAAAGTTGGAAAAATGTTGGTGGTCA
Source organism: Caprella mutica (assembly GCA_947561585.1). Taxonomy (NCBI): domain Eukaryota; kingdom Metazoa; phylum Arthropoda; class Malacostraca; order Amphipoda; family Caprellidae; genus Caprella; species Caprella mutica. The sequence continues at coordinate 38,366 of CANNZV010002497.1, forward strand.
GCAAAATTACTGGAAATTCTTGGTGGATTTTTTTCAGTTTTTTGAAAAAGTCAGTGGGATTTTGTGCACCAAATACAGACTGGGACTCAAACATCATAGCTTCAAAACACACGTTAAAAACTTAAATTAATAAATTATAGCATGCCTGCGCTTCTTTTGATAGCTATGCCATTTTAATGTAATTTTGGTTCAGAAAGTTTTATAGAGACTCTCTTGATAGGCTGATAGCCTGATAGAGCCGCAATTAAAAATAAAGGGGCCGCAATTTACCTGCGTGACCCTACATTAATTTAGCTACGAACACTTCTGAATTAATCCCTATATTTACATTAATTTTGCTATTAACAGAATAACAGATCTCTGCGAACACTTAACAGTTTCTGCTTCTGCAGACTGGTTTTGAAGCTATGATGTTTCTCTTGTTCTATGTTTCAGAGGCTGGAAAATTGTAAGCCAATTTTTGAGCCAAAATTTCACAAAAATTCTGAGCCAAGCCAATTTGGCTCATTTTTTTAAGTTTTCAAGCCGAAATTAATATGGGAACATAGGAAATAAATCTAAATTTTAAGGCAATTAGATATATCTTAGTTTTGGTCTTTCTAAATGTAAGCCAATTGATTGGCTTTAACTGATATACTTTATAATATGGGAAAGAAATGGATATTTCTCATCATTTTCAATTTTAGAGCTCAAAATAACCAGCACAAAGTCTCCATTAAAATGGTGAGTTTGGACATTCTTTATTACCTGGCTCTCTGACTGTAGGTAGCAGATTCAGAATCTCTTGCAGCTAAATTAATGGTTACATAGGAATTTATTTCTGATCTCCCATTGGGCTCAGATTTGTTGCAGAGAGTCTTTGAAAAATGTTCCATATTCTGCAGTCTGGCTACTCTGCAGACTGGTTTTGTACCTAAGTTCCCAGTCTCACTGTCTCAGCAAGTCTGTATTTGGTGCACACAAAATTGACACAATCCCACTGACTTTTTCAAAAAGCTGATAAAATCCATCAAGTTTTCAAATAATTAGGCTGATTCACCAACATTTTCCCAATTTAGCCACCAAAAATTAATGGTAACATACGAATAAATACCTATAAATCCACAGACTTTGCTATAATATTATTCTCATAGGGGAAGTATTCCACTGAATTTCTACTGATGGTGACAATTTGACAAATGACAATGAATATATTTTTTTAACAAAATATTAACCATAAGTAAATATATAATCATATATTATTTGATAATGTTCAATTGAAATTTTCCATCCTGCAATTCACAAAATTGCAAGGAAAATTATGTATCCCTTACATTAATAATTATAGTTCATCACTCTACAGGGTGGCACAAATAAAAGGAAACCCATTTTCAAATTAGTTTATTTTACAAAATATCAAAGCTAGAAAATTTCTAAAAACATAGTTTTATTTGTTTACTTTTTCTGCATCTATCTTCATAATCTGTTAAGAGTTACGACCAAAATTAAACATCCTGTAGCGAATTGGAAAAAGGTAAATAAAAAGTGCTTATGTAAGGACAAAAAAGTTCATAATGGGAATAATTGATTTCCATATGCTACTGCTAGTAGCAAAAATTAAATCCTACAATTTTTCATTCAATTAACGTTTTTGTTATTGACTCTTTCATTCATGGAAATACATCTTTATCACCAATCACGATGTCTTCTACAAAATGTGCATTTCTTTGCAGAAACCATTTCGCAAAATTAGGACAGTGCGGTAAATCAGTTCTAAGAGTTCGAGCCTTACATGCATCTTAAAAGGATAGTATCTCAAATCGTGTTCAACAATTTGGTGAAATTTATCTTAAATGATATTTAATCCTTACTTTTAGATTGATATTTTTGTATTCTCAATGAACTGTTCATGAAAAAGATTATTGTTTTCATGTGTTCATTCTTTTCTCCTGCGACATGATCACTTTTTGTTCAAATTTAAGGTGGTTTCTTCAGTTTTGACATTATTACATTCCTCAATAAGGTTTTATAGTTGGTGGAAATCTTTCCAGAAAGCGTTGTTCAAAATGAGGTTGAACCTGTGTAAAGCTTCCAGTGTTTAAAAAATTTGTCACAACAAAAACTATTTGTTCTTTTGAAAGTTACAGTTTGAGGGTTTCGAATAGGAGATAAAAATTAACAGCGAACTGATATTATAAAGATATCAATTTTATCTAAAAACTAACTTTCAAATAGTAATTAATATTTTTATTTTCTCTTATTTGTTACAAAAAATAGTAGAATATATTGTTTTTACATCCATATAAAATGAATTATACCTCCAATGATTAATTTTCCTATATTTCGTCCTCGCGCAAGCCCTTTTTATATATCTTATTTTTTAATTCACTGCCGGATGTTTAATTTTGTTGTAACTCTTAATAGATTATCAAGATAGATGCAAAAAAAGTAAACAAATAAAACATTGTTTTTAGAAAATTTCTAACTTAGATAGTTTGTAAAATAAACTAGATTGAAAATGGGTTTCCTTTTTTTTGTGCCACCCAGTATATGTTGAAAAATTAAATAGTTAAGCTTAACTTAACTTTCAGTTTCACATGGAACTGAAATAAATAATGTAACCATGAAATATATATTAGCTATTATATATAAATGCTTTCAAATATTACATTTTTCAGATATTTCTATAATTAATAATATCTAACTACTGATAACATGCAACATCACAATGACAACTCCCACCAACATATTATTCAGCAGCAGCAGCAACATAATGTTGATATGCAGCACATACAACACATGCAGCACTCTCAGTCAACTGCTGTGACGGTGGTATCGAGTAATGGAATGATGGAGAATGCTCCCCCTGGCACTCAGTTGATTATTGATGGGACAACTGTTGACCAGAATAATGAAGAGGATAACTCTGTAATCATTGGAGAACAAGGTAAGCAGGATTGTAGGAATAAATAAATAGGTTACTATCGGAGAAAAGAGTCTTTGCGTGATGTTAATTTTTCAAATCATAGTTTTCTAAAATTTTTTATTGTTTTCAAATTTGTCATTGTGTACAAGGCCAATTTTAAAATATCTACAACATTACAACTAGTAAAGTTTCTGCTTGGAAATAAGAAATTAGTAAATTGCAAAAAATTGATTTTGGATAGACTTTTTTTTTGACATATGTACACTTTAAAGTGCCATTACATTGTTTGAATTTAAAAATATCTTACTCTAATTTTGAAATTCTAAAATTAATTTAAATTTATATTAAATAGACTTGCTAACTATCTATTTAGCTGTACAAGTTTGTCAAGTTAGTTAATTTTGAAAGTCATTAAAGTTAGACTACCCTAACTCTTAAGTTATTGATAATAATTAATAGTTATCTTCTGAATTAATAGTTAGTTAGGAAATTATTCCAAATTGCAGCAGTTTGTAGCTTGGCTACTAAGTATCCATTTGTTATGATCACCTCTGAGTCACAACGTAAGCTACCTATTTTAATTGATTAATTAATATTCAATGATGTCTTTCTTTTAATTCAAATGGCTAATTATTCACTTTTCCAATTTTCCAGATTTCTGTTATTTGACTTCCATTAATTAAACTATTTTTCAATTCTATAATTTCTCTCAATTCAATGCCTATATAAGTTGGAAATGGATACAAGCAATGGACCGAATATTAATTTATTCATTACTGCTTATTATTAATTGACATTGATTATGAATTGCAATATTAAGATGATTCGAAAATTAATTTATAAACCGAAAAATGGTTTTACCGAAAGAATTATAAACCTTAATACTAAACTAACTAAGAATCCAGCTTCTAAAGTAAATAAATGATGATGGCTGATTAGACCTATTTAATTACATAGAACCTATAACTCTCTGCTCAATTATTATCACGTTGGTTATTTACTCAACTTTTGATTGTTGTCCGATGAATGTGTGATTAATACCCCCGTGTGGCTTTAATGTTACGTGATCTATAATTTGTCACTGATAATTCACTTCACCAATAAAGTTATTAGATGAAAGAAAGGAACAAGGGAAAGGACGTCCGAGTGTCCCGAGAGCCAAGGGTATTAATGAGGGTAGAGGGAAAGCTGTCACCCGCACTGGGCGTTAGGACTCGTACCTCACAGGGGGTGTAGGGATGGGTTGCGTGCCTTTTGCACTGCCTACCACACTAGCTGTACAGTCTGCTACAATAGTACACTACCTATATACCACACATACTATATAATATAAGCTCTGTAAGTTGTATCATAACACATTCCCTATGTAGGTAATTATTTGATTATTAAAAGTGTTGTTCTCTGAAGAATGGAAGTGATGTTTTTCCTTACTCTATACAATTTTGACAGTTTATTCTTATATATTCATCCCTACTAATAATTTCCCTCATGTGTTTATTTATTTATTTAGTGTCCTCTTTTACATGAGGGGTATTAAACATGAAGAATGTAACTATGATACGCATTTATCAATAAAAATAAATTAGACAATGCAGAAAAATTATTTTAATTGAATTCATTGAAAGTAACCTAAGGATGGGTAATAAATTGATATTGATGATGACCAGTTATTTTTAAGGGGAAAAGTACACTAGTATATTATATTTAGGTAGTTCTTCCATACTTTATAACTGTAAGGTATATATCTTCAATGTCAATGTAGCCACTTAATCACAAATGCAAAGAAATTTCCCCTCACTCAATTTCTCATGCAAATGTTCTCCTTTTCTCCCAGTGATCATAGATGGTGTACAGCACATGCAAGAAGTTCCCGATGACGGTTCACAAGTTCCGTGTTCACAGTCCTCTGGATTGACCCCTCTGGAGCTTCAAAATTTACAACTGTGTAAGCACACTTTTGACTCATAAAAACTACTGATACTAAAATTGGCTGTGAATTGTATTATGGTTCCATTAGACAACTTTGCGTATTTATTATTTGTTCCGATATAGCTTGGCCAACAAGAATGTGGACTAACGACCTCACTCTACGGCTGCTAGAAAAAGTTCAGAAAAGAAAGCACATGCTCTTTGATCCAAAACTTAGGAGAAGAACTGTGTACTCGGAGGTTGCTGAAGAGTTCCAGGTAAAGTAGATAGGTATATGTTTTTGTTCATCACATTTCTTTATATTAATTAGGGTAAGTTATGAATCAGCATTCCATTTCATATCTTTGGTCCTTATTTTAAAATGCTGTGTAATGGAACTAGCTATAACAGATAGCTACTTAATGGTTTGATTCTTAAAAGGAAAAACAAATAACATCATACAAGTATACAGAGCTAGAGTATAAACCATATATGGTATTATTAACCAAACAATTGTGATGATTATTTGTCTTGACTAGGTATTCAATGAACAAAATGTGTCAGAAGCATTTATTGAATCTATACAATATTTTTTCTTTGTAATTAGTAAACTATTCTTTGGAAGGAAAATTAATTAGCTACATTACCATTAGTATAATGCTTCAATTTTCATAACATTTTACTAGATTAAAATGTTAATATATATATAAAATGATAGTTATAGCTATTTAAATATAAGCTATTAGTCATTCCTTTTAGGTAATAAAAGTCATATAAACAAGGAGTATTTTCTATTTAGATTGTTTTGTTGATATTTTCGATATTTTTCTTCTCTAGACAAATGATTATGTACTGAGAAGTTAGATATACAGATCTTAGAGCTGAGTTTAATTAATTTGATCTGTTTTAACAATTTTCTCCCTAATTTGTTGCTTAGGATGAAAGTATTCCCTTCACCACATCAGACATCGAAAAGAAATACACGTCACTGCTGTCGACTTACAGGAGAAACTTGGAGAGAAAGAGTGGATCTACCTGGCAATATTTTATGGTCAGTCATTCTTTCAAAATATATCTGGCAAATTATTGATTTATATACTTTCCAACCTAATAATTAACTAGTTATTTAATAATATTATGTATAAATGATGTTTGATAAGATAATTCAATAAATAATGGAGTCATCATTGAGATTGACTAGTTACCTAATTGCCTTTTAAGTTTTGTTTCAGAATTAAATAATTTGTATTCTGCAATAACAATATAAATTTTTGATCTTTTTCATTATTATTATGCTTCTTCATGCTACCTATAAATAAATATATAATTTTCATTTTTATTAATGTTCATTTAATTATCTAATCTATCTTACAGACAATATTTCCCTATTAATAACAAGAAGAAATGTGTTAATTAATATTTAATTTGTTTCTCCTTTGTTAGATTTTAGAAGACATTTACAGTGAAGTTGATGTGGAGGGTAATAAGACCCACTTACCCACCTCCAACCTCAACCCCAGTGGTAGTTTGGTGCATCAACCAGCCTCCACCATAGATGCAGCCTCTAACAAAACACAAGTGCGACAGAGCAAAAGAATGAGGTGGGCAGATATTTTAGTGATTAACTAATTTTAGGAGTAATGATATGTTAGTTGAAACCAGTTTTCATGAGCATTTATTGTACTTATACAATTAATTTTTTAATGTAAACCATTCTGAAAATTAAAAAAAATCACAGTAGCTAGCTATACATTTAACATGATTAAAAAAATGAAAGCAGATTAATATGTTAAAATGTTTAAAATGAGAGCTAGCTATGTAACTATATTTAATGATGTAAATTATTTAAATCATTACTGTTAAGTTATTTCAGAAACCAGAGCTCCATAACTATAAATCTCACAAAGTTGTTTCTATTTATAATTTTGTATAAGCTATTAGGTATAATTAATTTTTAGATTTTCTGTAGCTAAAAGATGTTTAGAGTAAGAAAATTGATTGCTATTTATTTATTCACTAATTCTTTTTGCTTTAGCTATTAGCTAAGATATTGGTGAATTAACTAGCTGTAATACTAAAAATCTTTGATATCATTTCATTCAAATTATTCTAGATGTTGTTTGTAGATGTAAAATGAATATCTACTTTCCTTCTATATAAGGGTTATGAACACTAATGTTCTATATACTTTCCATAATTAGCTACTGGTATCTGAAGATGACGTCTTAATAAATCAATTGAACTTTATTTGCACTAGGTGACTAGATTATATTTAAATATCATCATTAGATGCCCATTGGGTTGATTGACATCATCTTTTATATTAAGTCTCTGTTTGTATCTTCAGGTCTCGTCCAGCGCGACTGAAAGGCCATGTCGACTTTTCTTCTGAAAGCAACAGGTGAGAAACATAAATGTATGTAGATTAGAGTGATGTGCATTGGACTCATCGGCATATTAGGAACTTATGTATTTAAATTATATTGACAGTAAACTATAGAAATTATTATTGGTAGTTTTGAATCTCTTAATGTTATTTTTTATTGATGTACAGTTTTTGTTGATATAGCTACTTTAACCCTTTCGTGCCAATTTTTTTTCTGAATCCTGTGCAACTTTTTATTAAAATTTTGACATTTATGGTATGGAATGTTTGAAAGCTTATTAATCGATCTGCGAAGTTATTTTCTTGATTTAATTTTTTATGGCATATATGATCCCACTTGCATTATCCATTGAGATGTATTGTCCCACTTGGTTCTGGCTCCTGGACCAGCAGGACCAAACTACTGATTTGTTCTCTAGTTTCGATGCATCTGCTGAATTAGTTGGACCAGCAAAGTACAATTTTGGTTACGATTGGAATATATTTTCCAATTGTATAATGCAAGTGGAATATTCATTGCATTAGTAGCTAAGTATCAAGTGTGACAATAAATGCCAATCTATAAAAAATGAATATATACTACTCACGAATTATCAAAACTCCAAAAAGCATGTACAATTACCTTATACAGGTAGTTCTATCATGAGAATACCTCACATATTCATGAAACTATAAATATCAATACCCAAAGCTTACTCAATTTACATATATATATATTAAATAAGCCATGAATTAACTCATTTTTTTATTAGTTCCTGCAACCTCAGGAAATATGGCAGTCATTGATGCCATTAAATGGGTACATGGAAATTTAAAATTAGTAGTCATGCATCTTACAACATCACAAGAGTCACTACAACACGGCTGCAAGCTGTTTGTTTCAAAGCATTTCTGGGACATTTAATGCCATTTTTATATAGATGAAATTAGGTGTGACTTATTATCCCAATCGGCACGAAAGGGTTAAAAATATTTATTATTTTGATTCATTCTGATAATGAAACTACGTTGCTACCAACTGCCATAGTTTTATAAATTAAATGCCTTAACACATTGCCTACTAATGATCCCATAGGAGATCACTTGAAAATTGCAATTTCCTAATTACCTGTCAAAATTTACTCGTATCTAACCTATTTTTTTATGTTCATTATGTATATTTCCCTGATAAACTAATAGACAAAAAAATGTGTAGATTTTGACTGATGATTGGGAAACTTGTTATGGGTTAATACAGTCTTAGTAAATATTTCCTATTAACCCAATTCTCTTCACCAAGGCTTGAGTCCGAGTTGAGTCCCACAGACACATTTGACAGAGTGCGTGAGTTGGTACACGAGAGACTGGATGACTTACAGACGCAGAGGGAGAGGGCGCTAGAGGAGTCTACAAAGGCGTGGCACAGCATTAGGGAGGAGATGGATGAGATGAGGCAGAGTATAGAGACTCTCAATGGTAGTGTGGCGATGTTAGCTCAGACTGTTAGTGCGGTACTCAACGGACTTACCAAGTTACAAAAGAATACCTAACCCTGAGTATCCTACCAAGTTACAAAAGAATACCTAACCCTGAGTATCCTACCAAGTTACAAAAGAATACCTAAACCTGAGAAGAATACCTGAGTATCTTGCCTACTTCCAAAAGAATACTTAACCTGAAAAGAATACTTGAATACCACCAAGTTCCAAAAGAATATCAATCCTTGAGAAGAATACCTGAGTATCTTGCCTAGTTCCATAAGAATACCTAACTCCTGAGAAGAATACCGGAGTATCTTACCAAGTTACAAAAGAATATCAAACCTGAGAAGAATACTTGAATACTCAGGTTCCAAAAGAATAGCTGAACCTCTAAATAAAACAAGAGCACCTAGCTATTCTATACAGTCTTTCATTAATTAATAATTGCTACAGTATAACTTTTAAAAAGTAACTAGCTACCTCAAATTATCATAAATAGTATTAGCTAACTAATTAGAAAGGTTACATATTCATTATTCACTTCTAACCTTTCATATGTATATTAATGATGAAATTATCACATTTTTATTTTTAGCAATACAATACAATGCCTTCTAGTTAAATTAAATTCAGCTATTTCTCTTAGTTTTGAATATTATTTAATTGGCATTAAGTTTAATTCCTTCCATGTTTAACCGGAAGAATCAAATTATTTAAATTTAAAATTATTCTTTTGTAAGAGACTAGTTGCTACTTTTCTACTGATTGCTTCTCCAAAGTCTCTTGTATTTAATTTCCATTTGACATCGGCAGAGTTTGAACATTCTAAATTAGAATTGTTTATGTTTAATGTAATGATCTTTAAATTTGGTAATTATTATTTAATTGTTTATTTGTATGAAAGTTTGTATATAAAAGCTCTTAGCTGTTAATAGTTACAATAAATATATTTTGTTTTGTTTTATTGGTTTTATTTGAATTGATTTTAAATGCTCTACCCACTAGCGAAATCCAATATGGGAACTGTTCATTGATTTATTAAATGCAACTAAGTAATTTTTGTTTCTGCAAGGGATGTAGATATTAGGAAATATTCCTATTCTACAGCAGGGGAGAAAATATCTAAAGGCAACCCCTCAGACCCTAGCCTTATATTTTAGGGTAACTACTCACCTTCTCAGGACTAGAGTGTACAGAGACTGTAATATCAGACTGAGTAACTGTACTCACCTTCTCAGGACTAGAGTGTACAGAGACTGTGATATAAGACTGAGTAACTATACTCACCTTCTCAGGACTAGAGTGTACAGAGACTGTAATGTCAGACTGAGTAACTGTACTCACCTTCTCAGAACTAGAGTGTACAGAGACTGTAATATCAGACTGAGTAACTGTACTCACCTTCTCAGGACTAGAGTGTACAGAGACTGTAATATAAGACTGAGTAACTGTACTCACCTTCTCAGGACTACAGTGTACAGAGACTGTAATATCAGACTGAGTAACTGTACTCACCTTCTCAGGACTAGAGTGTACAGAGACTGTAATATCAGACTGAGTAACTGTACTCACCTTCTCAGGACTAGAGTGTACAGAGACTGTGATATAAGACTGAGTAACTATACTCACCTTCTCAGGACTAGAGTGTACAGAGACTGTAATGTCAGACTGAGTAACTGTACTCACCTTCTCAGAACTAGAGTGTACAGAGACTGTAATATCAGACTGAGTAACTGTACTCACCTTCTCAGGACTAGAGTGTACAGAGACTCAATATTTGGCTAATACATTTTTTACTTGTAGTTGTTAAATGGTTTAATTAAGCTCCTAAATATCTTACTTCAATTTTAGATGATATGCTCAGTTAATTTGCAGCTGATTGACTTTTAATTTTTAATGAGTAAGTTATAATAATCTCTACAATGTTGGAGAGACGTAGCAATATTATATATGAAGAAAGGCCCCAAACTGTCGGGTCCACTGTAGTTGTTCCTGCCTCTTCTATAGCAGGTAAGGGAGTTATTTAAATTAATAAATTAACATTATTCTTGGTTATTAGTTTCTGAAAATATTCATGTAGGGTGATTTACGAATTATTGGTCGGTGTCACATCTTCGATCATGTAAGAAAAATGGTAATAATTATTATTCGACTTTAATTTTAATTATATATTTTTTTCCATTTATGATTGAAGATTTGAAGCCAATAGATAATTCATAACTTCCCCTAGTCTTCTCGGTTTCATGCTTTTCTTTTTGCTTTAAATTTTATGTAGGTAGGCTCTCATTGATGGTACATTTCGTACCTAGAGTTTTATTTAATTGTTTAAAGAGTTAATTTCGCTCACTGTCTTTTATTTCCCTCTAGGTACTCTCTCAGGAGGTATGATAGTACAGCAACAGTCTAACCTTTCCCACCAGCAGGGTAATGGCACTAGGGTTGTTCTGCAACCTCCCACCCTAAATCAGTCTTCCATGAAAATTCAGAACAACTCCACCCCTCAGTTCACATCAGCTGACGCCAATAATGGAGTTTATTCCTGGCAAAATGTGTCCTCTAACAGTTCTTATGAGCCTCAGATGTACTACGCGTCTGAAATATTCAGCAGTTCGTCTAACAACACTGACGGCTCTCATCTTAAGACAGCAACGATTATAGAGCAAGTACCGCAACAACATCAACAGCAAATCATAACCACTGGTAACATGCAGCAGATGAAATCTCTGTCCTCTTTAGGTGGGGGCGGCACAATGCACCATCTTCCGGATTTGGGACAGAATCAGATTCAGCCGCTGACGATTGAAGGTGGTGGCCCCAATAGCACTAACTTGCATCATTCTAATTTGAATGTCGTGCAGTCAGGATCAGGAACTTTAATATTTTCCAATAATGGAAATTTCAACACGTTGCAAGGTAGTCAAATAATAAACTCTCCAAATGTGAAAACTCAAGAAATGGAACATGTTGTCTCAAGTCAAAATCAGTCCCCTGGTAATTCCCGTACTGTTGTTACTAATCCATCTGCCGTCAAGAAGAAAAAACGACCTGTTAAATCTAAGAAGAAAAATATAAACTCTGAACAGGTTTTCGAACCTGATGTGGATGTCTCTGTGTACCCTGATGATATGATATATATTAGGGTAAGATCTTGCTATTTTTATTCTTGTGAAATATCAACTTATTTGAATTATTTTCAATACTTGTTTTGAATTATTTTCAAAACTTGTTTAAATTACATTCAAAACTTGTTTTGAATTATTTTCAATACTTGTTTGAATTATTTTCAATACTTGTTTTGAATTATTTTCAATACTTGTTTTGAATTATTTTCAAAACTTGTTTAAATTACATTCAAAACTTGTTTTGAATTATTTTCAATACTTGTTTGTAATTATTTTCAATAATTGTTTTGAATTATTTTCAATAATTGTTTTGAATTATTTTCAATAATTGTTTTGAATTATTTTCAATAATTGTTTTGAATTATTTCAAAACTTGTTTTGAATTATTTCAAAACTTGTTTTGAATTATTTTCGAAACTTGTTTAAATTACTATCAATACTTGTTTTGAATTATTTTCAATACTTGTTTGAAATATTTTCTATACTTGTTTGAATTACTTTCAATACTTGTTTTGAATTACTTTCAATACTTGTTTTGAATTATTCTCAATACTTGTTTGAAATATTTCCAATACTTGTTTAAATTGCTATCAATACTTGTTTTGAAATATTTCCAGTACTTGTTTAAATTACTTTCAAAACTTGTTTTGAAATATTTTCAATACTTGTTTTGAATTATTTTCATTACTTGTTTTGAATTTTTATCAATACTTGTTTAAATTACTATCAATACTTGTTTTGAAATATTTTCAATACTTGTTTGAATTACTTTCAAAATTTGTTTTGAATTATTTTCAATACTTGTTTTGAATTATTTTCAATAATTGTTTGAATTATTTTCAATAATTGTTTGAATTATTTTCAATACTTGTTTGAATTATTTTCATTACTTGTTTTGAATCATTTTCAATACTTGTTTTGAATTATTTTCAATACTTGTTTTGAATTATTTTCAATACGTGTTTGAATTATTTTCAATACGTGTTTGAATTATTTTCAATACGTGTTTGAATTATTTTCAATACGTGTTTGAATCATTTTCAATACTTGTTTTGAATTATTTTCAATACGTGTGTGAATTATTTTCAATACGTGTTTGAATTATTTTCGATACGTGTTTGAATTATTTTCAATACGTGTGTGAATTATTTTCAATACGTGTTTGAATTATTTTCAATACGTGTTTGAATTATTTTCAATACGTGTTTGAATTATTTTCAAAACTTGTGTCCTTAACCTTTCAGATTGATGGCAGTGACCCTTTATCTTCAGTAGGATTGCAGCACACTATCAATATCAACGACACACCCAAACATGATTCCAAAGCCATGCGGTTATTGAACCCGCGTCCCGAGTATAACCACAGTGGAGCCCCTGACTCTGATGATGATATTTTCCCATCCCTAGCTGGGGCAGGGGTGTGGGAGTATGGCAAAGTCTGGAACCACCACCTTACCATCAAATTCTTAGAAAAGTTACACCTAAATAAAAAGAGAATGTTCTCCAGGGATTCTAGAAAAAATTTATACATCGAGCTTTCTTTGATGTTCCAGGTAATTCGTTTTTCAGAGTTTTGGTACCTTGGTTATTTTTTTAATTTATCTTTAACTGCTTTTATTGCTAGGTTTATGATACTTTTCCACTCTTTGCTATCTGTTTCTCCATTGTATTAGCTTTTTAGTGTTTATTTACTCCCAACTTTTCACCTTTTCTGTTTTATTCGCTTATGAACTTCACAAGCTGCTTTAGTTTGTGGTCCACTAAGAAAATACATTATACATAAAAACAGTAGGTAGCTAATCTGGTTTTCAAAAAAAAAATACAACATCAAAAAATTGAAACTGTATTTATTAGGTCAAAGCTTTATATAATACTGAATAACATATATTGGTAAGGTTATTATTCATGAACTAGCGTTTAATTTTTTTTTCTTTTTTTTTTTTTGAACGTCATGTGTGGTATGCAATATATTCGCAGACACTTGTTCTGTATTTATGAGCATGCCACGCCCCATTCAGACTGCAATTTTAAAGCCACTGTAGCTAACTCCTTCCCCTCTGTATACTATTTCAAGCGTGCACTCTAAAATTAATTGATTGTCATGTCCCTATTTCAGAGTGAAGACAATAAGGAAATCACAATGGAGGAGCTAGAAAAGAAATGGTGTTCATTGTTATCCTCTTACAAAAGAAACCAAATTAGAATGAAGAGAGGCGAGGAGGTGTCGTGGGGATATTTTCAGGCAAGAGATTCCTATTAGCTCTGTACATGTCTTTGATTGTTATTCTAGTTTCATTTGAAATCAGCTTAATTTATTTTCAATTTTGGTCAAATTAAGTAAGACTAAAATAATTATCTGTTGATATTTCCTATATCTTCTTTAAAAAAATCCAAAAAGCTGTTTTTGAGGACGGAAATTTTAAATACGTTTATAATTTTGTTCAAACTCGATAGTAATTTTTTAATGAACTTTTTATATCATCCTTAAGAGGTTAGCCATTTTTTTAAACATTAAAATACAGTTCATGATAAAATACTATTTGTGATTAATTCTTCTGGAATTTCTTCTTATTATATATAGAAAGAAAATATACAAAAAAGCTATACTATTTTTAAGTCTATGAATAGTGATCTTGAGTCTAATTTTTAATAGCTACTATCTTTTATTGATAAGTTGAACTAATTTGATCTCCTCATCCCCATTCCTCTCAGGTGATGGATGAGATTTTAACTGAGGGAAAAGAGATCAGGAAGGCAAACAGAGAGAGACCTTCTCACAAGAAGAGGGTGAGGGGGAGGAGACTGTCCGACGAAGAGATGGAGATGAGAGAAACTAAAGCAATGTGCAGCAGGTGAGATATGGGGGATGTACTTTACTTGAAGTGATAAGATTGTACTGAGATAGAAGAGGAATGAATAGGTCAATAATGTGAAAGTTAGATACTGTACAATTTGGTGATTGGGTCAATATGATGTTGGGTTAGGTTATATTTTTAAATTAAAGATATATTATATTTATCATTTGTTTCTTATTCAATATGTAATGTAATTTCATTGAAACATGCTAATTTAAAGAGCAATTAACTCCATTGTCAGAAAGAACAAGAAGGTTAAAAAGCAGTTGAATGATCGTCTGGACCAGATAAAATTGGACAGGGAGTTCCAACTGGAAGAGGCTAAGAAGACATGGGACAGTGTCAGACTGTCTGCTAATGGAGTCAACCAGAGCATCAACAGTCTGAACAGCTCGGTGGTGATGCTGGGCCACGCCCTCAACACCTTCCTCACCAATCTGCAGCAGATAGATGAGCAAAAGCTCAAAAAAGCTGTCACTACCTTCAGCAAATAGATAGCATGGTTTTAAACTCTGTATCTTTTCTACTTTTTGTTCAAAGATGTATTTGTCAGTCTTTCTTTTTTCAGCCTATAGGGTAACATACCAATTATCGGTCATAGAAGAATTTTTTATTTTTTTCAGTATCCAGGATACCTGCAGGTATAATGAATACCAATTAAAACTTATGATAATTACTAGCTATAGCTATCGTATTTTCTTATATGATCAAAATGTGGAATCGACTGATAATTCGTAACTTACCCTACTTAAGTATATTTGAAAGCCTTGGCTATGGTTGCTAATCGAGTATAACTATAACCAATGCAACTATTATAGTTTTTTTATAATAAGGAACTATGATGTATATTTTCTGATATATCCGCCCATTTTATTCAAAGTATCAAACTGATGTTGTTACAGTTTACTTTACTTACCAGTTTAACTAATTTATTTACCTTTTGTCGTAAGTATTTTGTAAATTAATAACGTAGTTATTCTTTAATTCTAGTGATGAATAACAGTAAATCATAATACTGTAATTTATTGAACTAGCAGCTAATGATGTTAATAATGATAAATGTATATCATACTCTTGTTATATATATCTACAAAGTATATATATATATATCAATTCCTCTGTAAATGGTACCTGATAACAATGTTAAAAAGCATGTGTAAATACCGATCATATATTTTACATAGTTACTTCTGTGTTTTATTTTTTTTAGAACCCAGAGGTTCCATTCTAAAGTTGTCTGGTGAATGGAAGAGAAGAGGGTTGGCGTCCCTTGGACCCCGAACTGTTGTATTAGGTATCATCTGTTTTCATTTTACCATGTAGCTATATCATTTTTAACGCTACTTGCAGTTTTAAAAGGTAGTGCTTGGGTTATACTCTTCAACTACTAGGTCTTGGATCTTGTGTTAGGTAGGCTTCATTTTCTATCACCTCTTCATTTTCCTCTTCCGTCCGTGAGTCACTGTGAGTGCAGCCACCGGTGCTTGTGTCCCTTTTCATCATATTCTTTAGTAAGTGACTGTTTTCACGGAGTAGCTTTTCTGCATCCATGAGCTTTGTTACTAATGGTGACAGGTGAGTTTGTTAATGAAGCTACTTTCCTCTCTAATACCTCTTCAATTTCAGTGTATTTAATTTCCTTTTGACGTCCACTTGTGTGCGTGACGATATAACAGCAATACTCTAAAATCATATTTAAGGAAATTGAAGAGTGTTGAGTTATAAAAACTGTTTATTTATTGCCATTATAAAAAACAAAATGCTGTAATGGATCCAATTAAGTTATTAACTTGCTTAACAACTATCACAATATTGTGGCTTAAATTCTTAGCTTAGCTCTCTGTCTTATTCCGAGTTTTAGTTTAGAAAACTCTTCAGTAAAACTGCTTACAAGTTTCAAGTAAGAGTGCAGATGCTATTGGCACTACTTATTGTTCCTTGTTTGAAATATGTTACTGTTTCTTGTTTTAAATATGTTATTGTTACTGGCTTGAGTTTGGGAACTGTTGTTAGAGATTAAAATTGTATTTTGTAAACTTGCACTGATGTTCAACTGGTTCCATTGGAGAGAGAGAGACTCCATAAAGTGATAGCGATCAGGCTGGGAGACTGGAGCAGGACAGTAGGTGCTCTCAGCTCTTTGTCTGAAGTCTTCAGGGGAGACTGCTTCCCCATACCAGAAGAAGCTACTGAATCTGTTTGTCTGAGACTCTGAAGTGACACTGAGGTCCGAGTTAATAGATTTTCCGGGCAAAACGAAGTAGCTACCTACCTAACAGGCTAACCTGGCTAACCACCGGTCCAGGCTGAGCCCAGTCTGCAGAATATGGAACATTTTTCCAAAACTCTCTGCGGGAGTTTTTAATTGAATTTTCAGAAATTGGAGATCTCTGCGGGAGATCTTGAATTAATTCTTATGTTACCATTAATTTAGCTGCGGGAGATTTTGAATTAATTCCTATGTTACCAATAATTTAGCTGCGGGAGATTCTGAATCTGCTACTGAGAGTCAGAGAGAGAACTGTCTCTCAAATTAAAGTCTCTGCGGGAGCCAAGTAAAATATTATGTCTCATAAACTCACCATTTGTCTCTCCAAAATTCAACAAATTCTCTCCAAAATGATCAAATTATCATTAATTCTCTCCAAAATAACATTGTAGCATAGGAGAAAAATAGATAAAACTCGCCATTTGCAATTGAAGGGCTCAAAACAACTGTCACAAACTCGCCATTAAAATGGCGAGTTTGGACATGCTTTATTACTTGGTGCGGGAGAAGAGACGCATTCTGCAGACCAAGTAATAAAGCATGTCCAAACTCGCCATTTTTCTGACGCTAGATTGCCAGTCACGTGACCCAAAAATAAGGATTTTAGCGTCCCGCAAGACGTGATATTATTTTGGCCACTGACTCACCACTTGATATATCTTGATTTATTTATGTTTTTTCAAGGACTAAATTGGACTTATATCAATATTTTTAATACCATATGAATATTTTTCAAGAATATGAAATTATTTAGCTACTCAGTAGCAATCCGTCTATACTAATAATTTTCCTTGTGTCTTTATTTATTTTTATTTATTTATTTGGTGTCCGCTTTTACACGATGGGTATTAAACATGAAGATTGTAACTATGATAGGCATGAGAATATATTGACTTAATATTTAAATTCCCCTGTTTTTTATTCAATTTTTAAATGTATTTTATCTATAAAATAAATTAGACTATGCAGAAAAATAAATTCTAATTTAATTCATTAAAAGTAACCTAATAACGGGTAAGCAATTGGTACTGATGATGACCCGTTATTTTTAATGGGAAAGTACACTAGTTGAATAATAATATCTAAGCCCATATCATAATCTCAAACCTAAAATGAACTCTCGTATATTCTTGCCTATTTGCAGGACGTCTATTTAATTTGTCGGTAGATTATCAACTAATTTCTGCTCCAATATCACTAACTGCCTTGTTTTTTGTTACAGACTTAAAGATTGTTTGATTTAGGTAATTTCTTGAGATTATTTCATCATGTCTGGCAACATCAGAGAAAGAGAAGCTTCCCATGCAGGCAGCTGGTACTCAGATAACGGTAGTTATTTGTTACAAGATTGGTGATTACATTAAGGTGTAATGAAATAGTCATTTAGAACATGTTCACGCTTTATCTGAGACAGTAGAACAATTCTGAAACCTGATGGTAAATTATCTATTGTCAAGTATGTGCTACCACTGGATATATGATGTAATTAATCTATTAAATATTATCAGGTGGTGAGCTGGAAAAGCAGCTTGACAAGTGGCTGAATCAGGCTGAGTTTTCTCATGGACCTGCTAGAGCTATAATTGCCCCGTAAGTTGATTGAAAATTTAAAGCTCATATAGCTATGTCTTTTATTATAAAAAAATTAATGCTATTATAATTTTTTTTAATTTAATTTTTGGTATAAAAAAACATATTCTACCATTAAAACAATAAGAATAAATATTCAATTATGCTAATTGTGCCTGAATAATAAACAGTCTTCTTTTCTTAAGCTTTCTTCATTGATAAATAGTAAAAAGTTATAAATATAATATATATAATGAAATTCCACATTAGATCTTTGGTTTATAAAATCAGGTTAGTTAATTGAAATAGTCTAAATCCTATTTTCATTTTCTCCGATAATTCTAGTCATGTTTTTAATTTTTCTTCCAGTCATGCCGGGTACCGTTACAGTGGCGCTGTGAGTGCCTTTGCCTTCAAACAAATTCAGCCTAACCTAGTGTGAGTCAATGAATAATATGCTATTTTGATTTTAGAGTTGTTCATATTTCACTTGGAAAGCGTAATGGTAAAGTTTGGATTGAGTATCAGCTAGCTAATGCTATAGCTGGTATCTATGTAACGCTTTGACTACTGTTTCATAGGTACATTATATTGGTACAGCATTATGCTTTTCAGAAAAGATAGCAACATTTAGTCTGTAGCTACACTGGATATTGATTTCAAACTTGCTTCATAGGATGATATAATAGCTACTTTATAATCATCAAAACATTGATAACATTGTAATAATAAATGCAATTGAGAATTTCTCCCACTATTATACAATTCAAAAGGCTTAGGACTTATTATTAATTATAGTTATAATCCTATTTCACTCTGCTAAACTGTCTACAAATAGGAGGGCAGTTTTTAGATTAGTAAAAAACTGCAGTGAAATACAATGTTACTTTTACCAATAAAATCAAGAGTTTCAGCTACTCACTAAGAAAGTCCTTTAATTGAACGAAAATTGAACATTAATATAACGGTTCCCTCTAAATTCCGCCATTTTTCATTTCAGCAAGAGAGTTTTCATTCTGGGTCCCTCTCATCACGTTAGATTAGGTGGTTGTGCCCTGTCTTCTCTGAGAGAGTACGCAACACCTCTCTTCAATCTGCACATCGACCAGCAGGGTGAGTCTCGAGTACCATTAGCTGCTGTTATAACATTAGTTCTCAATCTAATCAATCAAGGATAGTTTTAAAATATTCAACTGAATTCGAATTCAAACAAATCCTAGACCTATAAAATAATCATAAACTGTATTTTATTGCTAAAAAAATGGCTAACCTCTTAAGAATGATATAAAAAGTTCATAAAAAATTACGATCAAGTTTGAACAAAATTATTTTAAAATTTTACGTTCTGAAAAACAGCTTTTTGAATTTTTTTATGTTCTAGCATAGCTATTTACTAGATATTTAGAATGCAATCAATAGCTACAATAATAATTATTATATAGCTCTTCCAACAAACTCAGGTTTACAATGTTCAAGTTATTTAAGTATAGCTACATTAAAAATATAACATTATTTTTTAAACCCCCTAGCTAACTAGTACCTATCTCATTAGATATTAGTTAGCTACTGATACATAAGTGTAATTAAATATTTTATATGAAAATTTCTAAGTGTTAAACAAAAGTATCAAGATTATTTTAATCAATAATAGGTAATGTTATGTGTTAATTAATTAAAATAAATAGCCACTGTGACATGTTCTATGAACAACCTGTTCAACATTCGTAGAATCAACCTGTTCAACATTCGTAGAATCAACCTGTTCAACATTCGTAGAATC
Source organism: Caprella mutica (assembly GCA_947561585.1). Taxonomy (NCBI): domain Eukaryota; kingdom Metazoa; phylum Arthropoda; class Malacostraca; order Amphipoda; family Caprellidae; genus Caprella; species Caprella mutica. The sequence continues at coordinate 58,620 of CANNZV010002497.1, forward strand.
AACCTGTTCAACATTCGTAGAATCAACCTGTTCAACATTCGTAGAATCAACCTGTTCAACATTCGTAGAATCAACCTGTTCAACATTCATAGAATCAACCTGTTCAACATTCGTAGAATCAACCTGTTCAACATTCGTAGAATCAACCTGTTCAACATTCGTAGAATCAACCTGTTCAACATTCGTAGAATCAACCTGTTCAACATTCGTAGAATCAACCTGTTCAACATTCGTAGAATCAACCTGTTCAACATTCGTAGAATCAACCTGTTCAACATTCGTAGAATCAACCTGTTCAACATTCGTAGAATCAACCTGTTCAACATTCGTAGAATCAACCTGTTCAACATTCGTAGAATCAACCTGTTCAACATTCGTAGAATCAACCTGTTCAACATTCGTAGAATCAACCTGTTCAACATTAGTAGAATCAACCTGTTCAACATTCGTAGAATCAACCTGTTCAACATTCGTAGAATCAACCTATTCAACATTAGTAGAATCAACCTGTTCAACATTCGTAGAATCAACCTGTTCAACATTCGTAGAATCAACCTGTTCAACATTCGTAGAATCAACCTATTCAACATTAGTAGAATCAACCTGTTCAACATTCGTAGAATCAACCTGTTCAACATTCGTAGAATCAACCTGTTCAACATTCGTAGAATCAACCTGTTCAACATTCGTAGAATCAACCTGTTCAACATTCGTAGAATCAACCTATTCAACATTAGTAGAATCAACCTGTTCAACATTCGTAGAATCAACCTGTTCAACATTCGTAGAATCAACCTGTTCATTATTCGTAGAATCAACCTGTTCAACAATTGTAGAATCAACCTGTTCAATATTCGTAGAATCAACCTGTTCAACATTCGTAGAATCTTAACTAACTAACCTTAATCAAACTAATTTTTTCACATTAAAAATTTACTGATAAATTTACTGCCGCTAATTTGACCCTCTGTTATTTGATTCTTGAATGATGCACTTAATTAAATAGTATGTACCTTTCATAGAAGATCTTAGTATAAATTCATAAGTTTATCACTTTATATATGTTTGGCATTTCTGTGGCTGCATCAGTTGTCATTTTTGAGTCAAATTTAAAGAATACAGTAGTAAAATTTTTGAAAGCGATACACTAATGAATTTATCTTGAAATCTTTTAGCATAGTTACATAATAGTGACATAATATTAAGTCTCAAATTACCGGGTTTCAAATTACCAGCGGACCAAGTTACATAGCACAGTTACTTTAAAATTTACATGATGACAGATGTGAAAGATTTTGAATGATGTAAAATTCTTTGTAATTGAGTCTAACCTAAAATGTATAATTCATGCTGAGAGTTTTTGATTAAATGTTTTGTGTTCCTGTGCAGTTTATGCAGAGTTATCTGCCACGGGTCACTTTGAGACAATGTCTGTACCCACTGATGAAGATGAACACAGCTTGGAGATGATGCTACCATTCATTGCTAAGGTCTTCTCAAAGTGAGTCAACTTTTTTTAGTATGGTGTATCATATTTTAATTTAGGATGTAGTAGATAGCTATTTAAAATTTCCATAAGTTTGTGAACTTTTTTCAATGAAAATAAAAGAACAGTCCTGCTTTAACCAGTACACGGTTGCTCGTAACCTGCCTGTATCCAGATTGGTGTCCCAAAATAAGGCCACCCTCCATATACGGGTTAACAGCCTTTAAATATCTATAACATCAGCGTAGTATCATCGTCTTCTGATATTTCCTAATATTTGTGTTAGAAATGTATAAAAGATTTAAACTCAATCTTGAAGTATGTTCATGTTTCAAATAGACATCTTAGATTTGAAAACTTGAAACCTAAAAATACCTTCAGCGTTGATTTTTTAAAAACACTCTTGCCAAGATAGTTTTATTATTACAAGTTAGACGAGAATTTTTTTTCAAGTTTTATACTATTAAAATTCAAATGAATGTTGATGCTTATAAAATCTCACATGGTAGCTATTGGTTAACTGTCTCTAAAAGAAATAAAATTCTCAATAGCTTTACCTTTTTAAGTATTAACTTAGCTAGCATGCTATTTATTGCCCGTTTATTTTTTATTTTTTTTACTTATATAGGTGCTTGAGTTCAGAGTTTAATTTGTATACATTTTTACTCAATAAATAGTATCAATAATTCTATATCGCTAACGTTTTTCTACATTATTGGTTTTCATACTTATTTCAAGTGAGTAAATATGATCACTACTCAGGCAAGAAGGATATGTTCCTGGATATCAAGAGAATATCCCAGGCAAGAAAGATTTACCCCTGGGATATTTCCTTAATATCCCAGGAGTTAATCCTTTTTGCTTTGGTAAAGCAATAAAGAGTTACTGTATGAATAATATTTACTGAGAAAAGATGAAAATTATTACTATTTTTTTCCCTTTATCAGATATAGGGACCAGGTCCGCATCATCCCTGTGCTGGTTGGCTCTCTCTCGTCAGACAAGGAGGCTCTCTATGGCCGTATTTTCTCAGAGTACCTCTCAGACCAGAACTCTCTCTTTGTCATCTCGTCAGATTTCTGTCACTGGGGACAGAGATTCAGGTGTGCACTTGTCAAGAGACACTTTAAGTATTGTCTATACTGACTATAGCTACAGGGTGACCCACAAAAAAAGAGTACTTAAATTTAAACTCGTATATTTAAACAACTATTGAAGGTACAGTTTTCTTTTAAGTATCATTTTGTTCGTTGGATCCTTTTCCATCCACAATTAAATTTTCATGAAGTTTTAATCAGTTTCGTGAATATAAAAACGACTTGATTGATGGTAAGAAAATGGACAACGAAGTAAGTTCAAACATTAAAAATATCTTTTAGACAAAATCCCCATTAATAAAAACAATTTTATTTCTAGGTTTTAAGAAAATTCATATAACTACTCGACAATCTGAAGAAAATATCGACAATATGGAGAAAAGAGTGTAAGTACAAAAAGTAAAACACAAGTTTAAATTTGCTGAACAAAATTGAGTTTGTCTTCAGATCGTATTGTCCTCTTGCGACCTGAACTACCCTAGCTTGTTAAAATTTAAACTTGTACCTTCATCTTTGTACTTAGACACTTTTCTCCAGATTGTCAATATTATATGAATATTCTTAAAACCTAGAAATAAATCTGTTTTTATTGATGGGTATTTTGACTAATAAAGATATTTTTAATGTTGAACTTACTTAGTTGTCCGTTTTCTGACCATCAATCAAGTCGTTGTTATATTCACAAATATGATTAATACCTAATGAAAATGTAACAGTGGATGGAGAAGGATTCAACAAACAAAATGATACCTGAAGGAAACTGTACCTTCAACAGTTGTTGAAATATGCGAATATAAAGTTGAATAGCTACACTTTCTTGTGGGTTACCCTGTATAGTGTATAGATACTATTAACTACATTGAATTAATGGGCTACTTACTAAGCCTCTTTCTCTCAGACGTTTTTCTCAAGCCGCAGCAAAAAAAGTGCATGAAAAGTCGCTATGACTAGATTGTGTTTTGTATCACCGCCTAAATTGGGCATTTTTTGCTGCGGCATGAAAAATACGCCCCGCGTGAAATAGGCCTTAGTAACTGTTCTCATCTAAAGCTACTTGAGTTAGAAAGCTAGACTGGCAAAAAGCGTTAAGGGTGAGGTTGGTCACACTAGCATTTTTGGAGCGTTTTCAACGCTCCAAAAGCGTCCTGTAATATGGATACATATGAAATGGGTTTAACAATAATTTCCTCAAAGTCAAAAGTGCTTGTGTGAAAGGTGTTGATTTGAACTGCAGAGACTAGCTATATCACATACAAAAATTACGCGAGATTGTCATATGGCCATTTTTCCACCTTCTTTATTAGATGTCATAATTAATTATGGTATATTTATGTAGTTAGCAAAACTGAGTCGGGCCTAACAAACTATGGTATAGCTATGTAGGAAGCTAATTATGGTATAGCTATGTACAAAGCTAATTATGGTATAGCTATGTACAAAGCTAATTATGGTATAGCTATGTACAAAGCTAATTATGGTATAGCTATGTACAAAGCTAATTGTGGTATAGCTATGTACAAAGCTAATTATGGTATAGCTATGTACAAAGCTAATTATGGTATAGCTATGTAGGAAGCTAATTATGGTATAGCTATGTACAAAGCTAATTATGGTATAGCTATGTAGGAAGCTAATTATGGTATAGCTATGTAGGAAGCTAATTATGGTATAGCTATGTAGGAAGCTAATTATGGTATAGCTATGTAGGAAGCTAATTATGGTATAGCTATGTACAAAGCTAATTATGGTCTAGCTATGTACAAAGCTAATTATGGTATAGCTATGTACAAAGCTAATTATGGTATAGCTATGTACAAAGCTAATTATGGTATAGCTATGTACAAAGCTAATTATGGTATAGCTATGTACAAAGCTAATTATGGTATAGCTATGTACAAAGCTAATTATGGTATAGCTATGTACAAAGCTAATTATGGTATAGCTATGTACAAAGCTAATTATGGTATAGCTATGTACAAAGCTAATTATGGTATAGCTATGTACAAAGCTAATTATGGTATAGCTATGTACAAAGCTAATTATGGTATAGCTATGTACAAAGCTAATTATGGTATAGCTATGTACAAAGCTAATTATGGTATAGCTATGTACAAAGCTAATTATGGTATAGCTATGTACAAAGCTAATTATGGTATAGCTATGTACAAAGCTAATTATGGTATAGCTATGTACAAAGCTAATTATGGTATAGCTATGTACAAAGCTAATTATGGTATAGCTATGTACAAAGCTAATTATGGTATAGCTATGTACAAAGCTAATTATGGTATAGCTATGTACAAAGCTAATTATGGTATAGCTATGTACAAAGCTAATTATGGTATAGCTATGTACAAAGCTAATTATGGTATAGCTATGTACAAAGCTAATTATGGTATAGCTATGTAGGAAGCTAATTATGGTATAGCTATGTACAAAGCTAATTATGGTATAGCTATGTACAAAGCTAATTATGGTATAGCTATGTACAAAGCTAATTATGGTATAGCTATGTACAAAGCTAATTGTGGTATAGCTATGTACAAAGCTAATTGTGGTATAGCTATGTACAAAGCTAATTGTGGTATAGCTATGTACAAAGCTAATTATGGTATAGCTATGTACAAAGCTAATTATGGTATAGCTATGTACAAAGCTAATTATGGTATAGCTATGTACAAAGCTAATTATGGTATAGCTATGTACAAAGCTAATTATGGTCTAGCTATGTACAAAGCTAATTATGGTCTAGCTATGTACAAAGCTAATTATGGTCTAGCTATGTACAAAGCTAATTATGGTATAGCTATGTACAAAGCTAATTATGGTATAGCTATGTACAAAGCTAATTATGGTATAGCTATGTACAAAGCTAATTATGGTATAGCTATGTACAAAGCTAATTATGGTATAGCTATGTACAAAGCTAATTATGGTATAGCTATGTACAAAGCTAATTATGGTATAGCTATGTACAAAGCTAATTATGGTATAGCTATGTACAAAGCTAATTATGGTATAGCTATGTACAAAGCTAATTATGGTATAGCTATGTACAAAGCTAATTATGGTATAGCTATGTACAAAGCTAATTATGGTATAGCTATGTACAAAGCTAATTATGGTATAGCTATGTACAAAGCTAATTATGGTATAGCTATGTACAAAGCTAATTATGGTATAGCTATGTACAAAGCTAATTATGGTATAGCTATGTACAAAGCTAATTATGGTATAGCTATGTACAAAGCTAATTATGGTATAGCTATGTACAAAGCTAATTATGGTATAGCTATGTACAAAGCTAATTATGGTATAGCTATGTAGGAAGCTAATTATGGTATAGCTATGTAGGAAGCTAATTATGGTATAGCTATGTACAAAGCTAATTATGGTATAGCTATGTACAAAGCTAATTATGGTATAGCTATGTACAAAGCTAATTATGGTATAGCTATGTACAAAGCTAATTATGGTATAGCTATGTAGGAAGCTAATTATGGTATAGCTATGTAGGAAGCTAATTATGGTATAGCTATGTAGGAAGCTAATTATGGTATAGCTATGTACAAAGCTAATTATGGTATAGCTATGTACAAAGCTAATTATGGTATAGCTATGTACAAAGCTAATTATGGTATAGCTATGTACAAAGCTAATTATGGTATAGCTATGTACAAAGCTAATTATGGTATAGCTATGTACAAAGCTAATTATGGTATAGCTATGTACAAAGCTAATTATGGTATAGCTATGTACAAAGCTAATTATGGTATAGCTATGTACAAAGCTAATTATGGTATAGCTATGTACAAAGCTAATTATGGTATAGCTATGTACAAAGCTAATTATGGTATAGCTATGTACAAAGCTAATTATGGTATAGCTATGTACAAAGCTAATTATGGTATAGCTATGTACAAAGCTAATTATGGTATAGCTATGTACAAAGCTAATTATGGTATAGCTATGTACAAAGCTAATTATGGTATAGCTATGTACAAAGCTAATTATGGTATAGCTATGTACAAAGCTAATTATGGTATAGCTATGTACAAAGCTAATTATGGTATAGCTATGTACAAAGCTAATTATGGTATAGCTATGTACAAAGCTAATTATGGTATAGCTATGTAGGAAGCTAATTATGGTATAGCTATGTAGGAAGCTAATTATGGTATAGCTTTGTACGAAGCTAATTATGGTATAGCTATGTATGAAGCTAATTATGGTATAGCTTTGTACGAAGCTAATTATGGTATAGCTATGTATGAAGCTAATTACGATATAGGCCATATAGCTATGTATGTAGCTAATTAATACTGGTATACCTATGTACCTAATTTGTCATAGTACCAAAATAATTTACTTCTTTTCCTCATGTCTTTGAGTGAAGTTCTGTCCTAATAACTACTTCCTCTTTCAGATACACCCCCCAAATAGACCGTAATAGTTTCTCCGGAAGCATCTGGCAGTGGATCAAGCAGTTGGACCACCAAGGCATGGATTTGATAGAGTCTCAGTCTCCCACTGCATTTAGTGACTACCTCAAGAAGACTGGCAACACCATCTGTGGGAGACACCCCATCAGTGTACTGCTGCAGGTAGGACCTAATCAGGGACATGGTTGTCACATATTGAAGATAAGACGTTAAATTAGTTGGGCGGAAACTAGGTGACTTTTCAGTTAAATATTTTTACTTACTAACAATAGTAAGGTTAATTCATCAATTATAGTAAGGATAACTATATTTATCAAAAATAATTATGAAAGTTGAAACCTCACTCTAGCATTTCTCTTCTTCCCCAGGCGATGTTCTACCTCAGCAAACAGTCCCCACCCCCCCAGTCTCAGTCAGGCCAAAGCAATGGCACCTCCCCCCCTCAGATGAACCTAAAGTTCCTGCAGTACGCACAGAGCAACAAGTGTGAGAGTATGTCAGACAGCAGCGTGTCTTACGCCTCCGCCAGCCTCACCATGCACTGATGATAGCCAATGGCATAGCTAGGTAGTAGTGGTGACGTCAATAAAACATGCACTGATGACGGCCAATGGCATAGCTAATAGCAGTGACGTCACTAAAACCACATATGTGTCTGTCTATAACACTGACTTTGTAGTTTAGAGATGTAGGACTGATCTACAGAGTCTTGGGTTCATTTTTTGGTTATTGACTTAGCTAATAGGTTTGTATGTGACGTTTGAAATTTATCTGTGCAATTCATCCAAGACCATGTCTGCAATTAATCCAAGACCATGTCTGCAATTAATCCAAGACCATGTCTGCAATTAATCCAAGACCATGTCTGCAATTCATCCAAGACTATGTCTGCAATTAATCCAAGACCATGTCTGCAATTAATCCAAGACCATGTCTGCAATTAATCCAAGACCATGTCTGCAATTAATCCAAGACCATGTCTGCAATTAATCCAAGACCATGTCTGCAATTAATCCAAGACCATGTCTGCAATTAATCCAAGACCATGTCTGCAATTAATCCAAGACCATGTCTGCAATTAATCCAAGACCATGTCTGCAATTAATCCAAGACCATGTCTGCAATTAATCCAAGACCATGTCTGCAATTAATCCAAGACCATGTCTGCAATTAATCCAAGACCATGTCTGCAATTAATCCAAGACCATGTCTGCAATTAATCCAAGACCATGTCTGCAATTAATCCAAGACCATGTCTGCAATTAATCCAAGACCATGTCTGCAATTAATCCAAGACCATGTCTGCAATTAATCCAAGACCATGTCTGCAATTAATCCAAGACCATGTCTGCAATTCATCTAAGACCATGTCTGCAATTAATCCAAGACCATGTCTGCAATTAATCCAAGACCATGTCTGCAATTAATCCAAGACCATGTCTGCAATTCATCTAAGACCATGTCTGCAATTCATCTAAGACCATGTCTGCAATTCATCTAAGACCATGTCTGCAATTCATCTAAGACCATGTCTGCAATTAATCCAAGACCATGTCTGCAATTAATCCAAGACCATGTCTGCAATTAATCCAAGACCATGTCTGCAATTAATCCAAGACCATGTCTGCAATTAATCCAAGACCATGTCTGCAATTAATCCAAGACCATGTCTGCAATTCATCTAAGACCATGTCTGCAATTAATCCAAGACCATGTCTGCAATTAATCCAAGACCATGTCTGCAATTAATCCAAGACCATGTCTGCAATTCATCTAAGACCATGTCTGCAATTAATCCAAGACCATGTCTGCAATTAATCCAAGACCATGTCTGCAATTCATCTAAGACCATGTCTGCAATTAATCCAAGACCATGTCTGCAATTAATCCAAGACCATGTCTGCAATTCATCTAAGACCATGTCTGCAATTAATCCAAGACCATGTCTGCAATTAATCCAAGACCATGTCTGCAATTAATCCAAGACCATGTCTGCAATTAATCCAAGACCATGTCTGCAATTAATCCAAGACCATGTCTGCAATTCATCTAAGACCATGTCTGCAATTCATCTAAGACCATGTCTGCAATTCATCTAAGACCATGTCTGCAATTCATCTAAGACTATGTCTGTAATTCATCTATGCCGTCGTCATGCATCGAATGTTTTGTTCTACCATGTCAGTTCATCACATCAAGCGAATCACTGTCTTGTATAGCTAGTCCTGATAGTTCAGGCACTAGGTAGCTTTTTAGAGAATCTAGGACTAATTTTAGAACAAGGGAAATTGGTTGTTAGTTTAGTTAAATTGCTAAATTTAAAATAATTTTTGATAAGATAATCATTAGATTTATATATATGGGCTACTTAATCTAAAATTTAGCCCTAATAGACCAGTAAAGTAAAATGAGCGCCATTTCAACGTAGTTTGTCAGTGAAATATTCCTATGTTATTCGTACGAGGATAAATATTATGTTCATTAGCAATTTAATCTTTAATTGGATATTTGATACATAGCTAATATCTATGAGCTATGTTGAAACTGTGCTCACTGTACTTTGGTGGTTTATGGTCTTTGAGTCCCTTCACTAGGCATCAATTCATAACTAGGCATTAACTGGTTATCGGTAAATAACTAGGCATTAGCTAACTGGTCATCAGTTCACTAGTTAATAACTAGGCATTAACTGGTCATCAGTTCACTAGTTAATAACTAGGCGCTACTACTTTTTACAGTAATAGAATATAGATCTCCAATTGACTAGAAGAGGAGTGAAAGAAGTAATCTCCTGGTAGATTTATCATTTACTCAGAAATGAAGTCTTGGTGATCTTTTATCACATCTCTCAATGTTTTCAAAGCGAATAGTGTTTGTATGAATGGTTGTTTTTAGTTGTCGTTTGATGAATTGGCCGATTATCCTGTAGTTATTTTTATTGCATCTCATTAGTACTCCAATGAATTGAAATAATAATCGTTGATAAATTAATAGTCAGATAAAGCATTAGCTATTGTTTTTTTCACTGCATAATTTTTTATTTCAACTCTACAGCTATTAATTCAGGAAAGTTATCGGATTCCTCCACATTGTCGAACACTTGAGCATTTTTTATTACTTCAAATAATTTTTATCTGACGTGTTCAAAAACGTGAAACCGTACGATAACTCGTAACTAACCCTATGTTCTCTCACCATTGTCTGTTGCAGCCTCTTAAATATCTTTCCATTACCAACAGAGCCTCTTAGTAATAAGTTATTGCGTTCGTATTTGAAATTAGTTGTAGTAGTTTTGAAATAGTGTAGCTACACGTTATTCCAAATTAGTGTCCCTCTTTTCAGTGAATAACCGACAAAGGGACACTTACATTTTAAAGTAGCTATTTAAGTATAGGTTTAATTTTTCTCACTCTTTACTTTTAAATAATTTTCTAGCTAACTACTTAGATTTTATTTATTTCTTCATATATTAACATTTCTTCATTGTACAATTAGATATTTCTAGAATATTCATTAATATTCTGTTTTGATTTAGCTATATTAGTTGAAATCATTTTCAGTTACAATAGAACTAAAAATATTAATTGCAATATTTTCCATTCTGGTCACTCATATAAAATAACATTTAATAACTACACTCTCTTATTACATGCGAATTATTTAGTTTATTTACAGTACATCCTGATAGGAATAAAGATAATAATGATTTGTTTATCACTTCGTATCATTACCTCATGCGTGAGTTATAATTAATAATTTATCCTAATATCAGCATTACATTTTTTTGGTCTCTCCAATAACTACCGCTAAATTATATAGAAAGAACACTGTTCGTGTCACTCTATGTAAACTATACCAGAGAAAAACATTATAAGCTACAAACCACCCTAAGTGTACCCAAGTTTGAATTATTATAAATATCGTACACGTAAAATCTCAAGCAATCACTGTGGTAGAATAGATGCATGAAAAAAAAATCAATTTTTAAATTTACTTTAACTCTTTTCTTATCTACTTATAAATACGATATTTATATTAATTCTAAGTTGAGTACACCTTTTGTGGGCGACCCTGTATAGGTGAAGGAAGAATATTAAACAAAAAAATTCTCAAAAATAAAAACTGACAATTGTGCTAACTAATGTAAGCGGCACATGTGCTATACTATATGAATATCTACAAAAAAATAAGGGTTAAGGTGGTTCAATATGACTGGAAATTTGAACTAAATCTACATTAAAAATAGATTGTATATTATCTTATCAATGTAATAATAAATTCAACACTACGTTAAAAGTACATGCGTTAAATTGATGAAGAGATCATGTAAGTGTTTGGAGATTATCAACAGTTTGAAAAACACGGAAACAGTTTGTTCCTGTGATTGTCAGTCACGCAAACTCTAATTACGATGAACAAAAACAATGATACATGCATAAAGATCGTTAGTGTGGACGTGAATTAAATCTTCTGCATCCGACAAGCCGAATAAAAGTAGCAAGGTACTAAAATTAAACAGGAAGATAGCTTTGGATCTTAATTACTTGAATAATGGCTTGAGTAATTACTAATTAGTAGGGTTGTGACAATATGCGTTTAAAATCATAGATTCTATGAATATCATAGACGAAATGAAATTAAATGGTATCGAGTAGCAACTGTATAACGCTGGTTTAGAACGATTTAATAGTCTTTAATTCAATCCGTCTGTAATATTTTCAGGATCTATAATTTCAAATGCATATTGTCACAAACCTAGTAATCAGTTGAATAAATTTTCTGGCCACTTGAAACTCCATTGGTAGATTAGTAAATTCATACAAAGAGAGTCGCACACAAATATCAAAAATTAAATTCTGACCTACTTTTACAGAGTTATAAGAATGTATTGAACCCAAAAACGCCCAATCTAAGTGTACATGCAAAACACTTACGTTCATTCAGTCTTGGAGTTTCTTCATGCTGCATTTTCTTTGCTGTGGCATGAGAAAAACGCACGTGTGAGAGGGGACTTATAGAGTGGAGCTCAATACAATAAAAGTCAATCAGCAACTTGTAAAGTACGCTTAGTCCATTATCTCTTCCGACGGCAGTTAGCAGTAATAAATCAGTATGTATACGAGTTATCAATCGAAGGTATGTACACTGGTGGCCGGAAATTCGGTCTCGGAATATTCGGTCTTGAAATTTCGGTTCAGAATTATATATAACCTCTCAACATAAATGACCGTTTTGTAGCTTGCTGTATCCGCTAGTTTTTTGTACTGCACACTTCATGATGCATCTAATAAGTTTTATTTTTACCCGAGAATGAATTTTCCGCTCAAATCTCATGCTAAATAAATGTCAAAACACGTCAAAATTACAACGGTTAATGATGTCATCCGCTTTTAATAATATACTACACATTTTAGTACTCATAATTTCAACTTTTTCTACTATTGTTCTTTAATAACACCATTATAAACTGAGACCGAGTTTTCCCAGGCCGAATTTTCCAAAACCAAAATTTTCTAGAACCGGGTACACTGTGTGAGTTGCCGGACGTTTCGTCGACAGGACATTTGCCCCACTATTATATGTGTAACGGCCTACGGGGAGCATGCCACCCTAAAATCCCCCTGCCAGGTCAATAAATGATCATGAAGTGTGCAATACAACTAACTAGCGGATTCAACAAACTACATAACGGCCGTTTATGTTGAGTATGTTAGTATCACTCTTCCTGTCTACGATATGTCTGCACATCAGGGTTCTCAGTCAGTGACGTCAGTTGCAGAAGGATTCTCAACCTGCAAAGTCAGAGATTTCATTAGCTTTAGAAATAGTTAATTTAATTTTAGTAGGGGTTTAACGTCTGCTTCGGCCATATCTTGATCATATCGCAGACGTCAAAAGGAGATTAAATACAAGAGACTGGGAGAAGCAGTCAGATAAGAAAGTAACTCCATGAACCAAGTCATCTACCAAAGTTAGTAACAATGATCATGTATGCAGAGAAGCTACTCCGCGAATGCGTCACTTACCAATGAATGTGACGAAAAGGGACATAGTCACCGGTGACTGCACTTACGGATGGAAGAGGAAAATGAAGAGGTGATAGTAAATGAAGCCTATGAATATACCTAACACAAAATCTAAGACCTCGTAGTTGAAGAGCATAACCCTAGCGCTAGTCTCTAAGATTGCAAGTAGCGACAATCCGCCCCCATATCACCCTTTCACGTCATAAAATGGAAAATATCCATCTGGTTATATATTGATTATAATCAGAAGTATCAAAAAGAATTAACAATCATTACTTAATTCCTTTGATTAGAAAAAATACATTAGACTTCATTTACAATCACCTCTTCATTTTCCTCTATCCGTGAAAACAGCCACCTGTGCTTGTGCCCCTTTTCGTCACATTCTTTGGTAGCTTTTATGCATCCATGAAAATTGTCACCGACTGGTGGTAGGTGACTTCGTTCATGGAGCCACTTTTCTTTCTGACTGCTTCTTTCAGCTCCTTTTACTTAATTTCCTTGTGACTTCGGCGATATGGTCTTTGGTTCCAAAGCAGATATTTAAACCCCTACTTAAATTAATCACACTAAAACTCTAATGGATTATAAATCAGAAGTAGCTACATCCAATTTTGTGAAAGTTATAACTTTTCAATCATAGAAGAAGTAAAGTAAACAGTTTAATTAATAACAATTATTTTTTTTTTCCTCGCATGATCGAAAATGTGGTTCAGTCCGAGGACTCTGCTTACCCTACTACCTACATTGTGAAACATTTTTGATATTAATATCTCTGAATTTAAATTTAGGGTAAAAATCAATATCAGATGTTAACAAGTTACCGAATAAAAATAGCTTTTTCGATCATATAAGAAAAGTCTAGGGTCACGCAGGTAAATTGCGGCCCTCTCAAGAGAGTCTCTAAAACATTCTGAACCGAAATTACATTAAAATGTTGCATACCTACCAAAAGGAGCGCACTGCATGCCATAATTTGTTAATTTAAGTTTTTAGCGAGTGTTTTGAAGCTATGATGTTTCTGCTGTTAGAGGCCGCAGTTAGTTAGTGTGCCGCAATTTACCTGCTTGACCCTACATAATTTGATATTTTAATTCCTTATTTTGATTATTAGATCCCAATCTCTAATGTGGTCGAAAATTAATGGTAATTAATTCAGTAAAGGGTGAAAAATTGTTAATACACAATGAAATATGTTTATGATGTAGCTATGTGATTGGTATAAATTGTAGTCTGTAACCTATTCAAAATAAAGAAAATCATTCGTCCGGTAACGAAAAATCTGGAAATGAAAAGTCTTAGCAACGAAACGTCCTAGTAACAAAACGTCCTATTAACAAAACGTCCTAGTAACAAAACATCCTAGTAAAAAAACATCCTAGTAAAAAAACATCCTAGTAAAAAAACATCCTAGTAAAAAAACATCCTAGTAAAAAAACATCCTAGTAAAAAAACATCCTAGTAAAAAAACATCCTAGTAAAAAAACATCCTAGCAACGAAACGTCCTAGCAACGAAACGTCCTAGCAACGAAACGTCCTAGCAACGAAACGTCCTAGCAACGAAACGTCCTAGCAACGAAACGTCCTAGCAACGAAACGTCCTAGCAACGAAACGTCCTAGCAACGAAACGTCCTAGCAACGAAACGTCCTAGCAACGAAACGTCCTAGCAACGAAACGTCCTAGCAACGAAACGTCCTAGCAACGAAACGTCCTAGCAACGAAACGTCCTAGCAACGAAACGTCCTAGCAACGAAACGTCCTAGCAACGAAACGTCCTAGCAACGAAACGTCCTAGCAACGAAACGTCCTAGCAACGAAACGTCCTAGCAACGAAACGTCCTAGCAACGAAACGTCCTAGCAACGAAACGTCCTAGCAACGAAACGTCCTAGCAACGAAACGTCCTAGCAACGAAACGTCCTAGCAACGAAACGTCCTAGCAACGAAACGTCCTAGCAACGAAACGTCCTAGCAACGAAACGTCCTAGCAACGAAACGTCCTAGCAACGAAACGTCCTAGCAACGAAACGTCCTAGCAACGAAACGTCCTAGCAACGAAACGTCCTAGCAACGAAACGTCCTAGCAACGAAACGTCCTAGCAACGAAACGTCCTAGCAACGAAACGTCCTAGCAACGAAACGTCCTAGCAACGAAACGTCCTAGCAACGAAACGTCCTAGCAACGAAACGTCCTAGCAACGAAACGTCCTAGCAACGAAACGTCCTAGCAACGAAACGTCCTAGCAACGAAACGTCCTAGCAACGAAACGTCCTAGCAACGAAACGTCCTAGCAACGAAACGTCCTAGCAACGAAACGTCCTAGCAACGAAACGTCCTAGCAACGAAACGTCCTAGCAACGAAACGTCCTAGCAACGAAACGTCCTAGCAACGAAACGTCCTAGCAACGAAACGTCCTAGCAACGAAACGTCCTAGCAACGAAACGTCCTAGCAACGAAACGTCCTAGCAACGAAACGTCCTAGCAACGAAACGTCCTAGCAACGAAACGTCCTAGCAACGAAACGTCCTAGCAACGAAACGTCCTAGCAACGAAACGTCCTAGCAACGAAACGTCCTAGCAACGAAACGTCCTAGCAACGAAACGTCCTAGCAACGAAACGTCCTAGCAACGAAACGTCCTAGCAACGAAACGTCCTAGCAACGAAACGTCCTAGCAACGAAACGTCCTAGCAACGAAACGTCCTAGCAACGAAACGTCCTAGCAACGAAACGTCCTAGCAACGAAACGTCCTAGCAACGAAACGTCCTTGCAACGAAACGTCCTTGCAACGAAACGTCCTTGCAACGAAACGTCCTTGCAACGAAACGTCCTTGCAACGAAACGTCCTTGCAACGAAACGTCCTTGCAACGAAACGTCCTTGCAACGAAACGTCCTTGCAACGAAACGTCCTTGCAACGAAACGTCCTTGCAACGAAACGTCCTTGCAACGAAACGTCCTTGCAACGAAACGTCCTTGCAACGAAACGTCCTTGCAACGAAACGTCCTTGCAACGAAACGTCCTAGCAACGAAACGTCCCTGCAACGAAACGTCCTTGCAACGAAACGTCCTTGCAACGAAACGTCCTTGCAACGAAACGTCCTTGCAACGAAACGTCCTAGCAACGAAACGTCCTTGCAACGAAACGTCCTAGCAACGAAACGTCCTAGCAACGAAACGTCCTACCCCCGGTAAGTGGTCAGTAAATTTTAATTTTGGTCACTGGTCAGGGAATTATACCCCGGTCAGTGGTCAGGACACAATTTTGGTCAGTGGTCAGGGAATTATACCCCGGTCAGTGGTCAGTAAATATTAATTTTGGTCAGTGGTCAGGGAATTATACCCCGGTCAGTGGTCAGTAAATATTAATTTTGGTCAGTGGTCAGGGAATTATACCCCTGGTCAATGGTCAGGACACTTTTATTTTGGTCAGTGGTCAGGGAATTATACCCCTGGTCAGTGGTCAGGACACTTTTATTTTGGTCAGATGTCAGGGAATTATACCCCTGGTCAGTATACTTTTATTTTGGTCAGTGGTCAGGGAATTATACCCCTGGTCAGTGGTCAGGACACTTTTATTTTGGTCAGTGGTCAGGGAATTATACCCCTGGTCAGTGGTCAGGACACTTTTATTTTGGTCAGTGGTCAGGGAATTATACCCTGGTCAGTGGTCGTAAATATTAATTTTGGTCAGTGGTCAGGGAATTATACCCCTGGTCAGTGGTCAGGACACTTTTATTTTGGTCAGTGGTCAGGGAATTATACCCCTGGTCAGTGTTCAGTAAATATTAATTTTGGTCAGTGGTCAGGGAATTATACCCCTGGTCAGTGGTCAGTAAATATTAATTTTGGTCAGTGGTCAGGGAATTATACCCCTGGTCAGTGGTCAGGGAATTATACCCCTGGTCAGTGGTCAGGGAATTATACCCCTGGTCAGTGGTCAGGGCTCTTTTATCTTCTTCGCGCGTCAATGGATATTAATATATAATATGACTCAGTACTTTAAATTGGTCAGCGGTCTGTAGATTATACCCTTCAATATGACTCAATAAATTTAGTTGGTCAGCGGTCAGTTGATTATACCTTTCCATTTGACTCAATACATTTATTTGGTCAGCGGTCAGTGGATTATACCTTTCCATTTGACTCAATACATTTATTTGGTCAGTGGTCAGGGGATTAACCTTGCCATCAAAAGATGCATGAATGTTTGGCAGACATGAAATAATATTAGGTGGTTATTTAGTGTCTAAAATATTCAAAAGGTGAAGAAAATTTGTAAAAACGTAGGATTTCGGTGATATTACTTTTCAATGTTAATCAATAAATTCTATTTAGGTAAAGGTACATAAGAGTTTTAAAACTGGCCCCTTTTAATACCCAACCTGTAGATATACTTAAAGGTCCTCTCCAGGCTCCGGGAAAAAAATGAGTTTATTACATAATATTACAGAACTAAGCTACGATCATTATTCCGCAAACCGCATACAATTTGGTTCCGTATGTATTTTATTATTTGCTTTTAAAGTTCTTTAATATTCTGTGATCAACAATCGAGCAAATTTCCAACCTGACGCTAAGAAAGAAGATTGTACACTCTTTGTTATGAACTTAAGATTGTAAATTTAGATTTTTAAACAAACAATGCGTTTTTGGCTCTCTATGAAGATATTAATTGTTTCTAGAAGTATATAAACGTTTCTATAATAAGTTTATCCAAATTTAAACTTTTAACGAATAGATTTATTTAACCAAATACCTAGTTAACAATCAAAACAAATGGTGTACATTCTTCTTCTTCTTTAGACTGAAACTTAGAAAGTCGGAAGTAAAGTAGGTTTTGTAGAGTTTGGATTATAATGATAAGATATTGTAAGATACGTTAGCCTTCTTGATTTAGGCAATAAAAAAATTTGCTTGGAAGGGACTTTTAAGTTTCCCAGGAAGATGCTCTTTAATTTTTTTCGACTGTGTTTACCATTCTTAAATTTTGACGAACCTAAAAACCTTAAAGGTCCCCTCCAAGCAAATTTTTTATTGCTTAAATCAACGAGGTAAATGCCTTCTTATCATTTTACTGCAAACCCCATAAAATTTGATAGCATATTTTTATTTTTATATGCTTGTAAAAAATTTTATAATCCAAACTCTACAAAACCTACTTCACTTCCGACTTTCTAATTTTCAGTCTGAAGAAGAAGAAGAATGTTCACCATTTGTTTTGATTTTCAACTAGGTATTTGGTTTAATAAATCAATTTATTTTTCGTTTAAAGGTTTAAATTTGGATAAACTTATTATAGAAACGTTTATATACTTTTAGAAACAAATAATATCTTAAAAGAAGACCAAAAACAGAATTTTTGTATATAAATAAAAATTTGAAATCAAAACGAAGAGTGTACAATCTTCTTTCTCAGCGTAAGGTTAGTGATTCGCTCAATTGTTGCTCACATAGTATTAAAAAACTTTAAAAGCAAATAATAAAATATATACTGAACCGAATTGTATGCGGTTTGCGGAATAATGATCGTAGACCTTAGTTCTATAATATTATGTAATGAACTCATTTTTTTCCCGGAGCCTGGAGAGGACCTTTAAAGATTACAATAAAGTTAAGAAATTTGTGCTTCAGGTCCCCCACCGATTTTCGATATTATGACACTTTTTATAGGTAAAGAGAGCCATTTTAAAAAGTTTGTCACGAATACCATTTGTTGTGGAAACTCTTCGTTTTGTTTTCGAGATATAGCGCAATTAAATTTCCGATAGGTTAGGTTAAGTTTGGGGGTCAGGAAAGGTACATTTGCAGTTTATTTCAGATACAAAATCACAAGTACATATATCGGGCCCCCAGCCAGGTCAATAAACAATCATGATGTGTGCAGTACGACAAACTAGCGGATACAGTGAACTAGGTACATTAACGGTTTCATGGCACCAAGATTTCATGTCACAAAAATTCTACAAGCTTAATGTTATTCCTACCGGAAATTCAATCTCTAAAACAACGAATTTCCACAACAAATGGTATTCATGAAAAACGTCTTTAAATGGCTCTCTTTACCTATAAAAGTGTCAGAATATCGAAAATCGGTGGGGGACCTGAAGCACAAATTTACCAATTTTTTCTATCACGTTCATAATTTTCAGAAACTACCTAATTACCTAGAAGATTTTTAAACTGAGTAAGATTCTGTACGTATCGGTGTTAGGGTAAAGTAGATAAATCGCGGCACATTAACTAACTTCGGCCTCAAATCACATAAACACTGATGAAAATCATAGGTTCAAAACACTAATAAATTAATAAATTATGAAATGTATCGCGCTTCTTTTGATATGCAATATTTCAGTAGATAGTATGTTTAGCAGAATTTAGAAATGCTTTATGAGAATACTTGCTTAAAATTTATAGCACCGTAATTTACCTGTGTGACCCTAATTCTATAAAACTTCTATTTAAATTCCTTTAATTAAAATAGGCACCAGGCACCTAATAGTAATTAGAACTTCATGAAATGAATTTTCTTGAAAACACAAGCGAATCAGTGTTTCAATCTTAATTCCACACAATAACCTTGATATATAAATTTTCAATATATTGTCCTAGTACGCACTAAACAGGAAAAATTAATCCTTTTAAATACAGAAGTAGGTACCAACTACCCGACACAAAGGCTGAAAGCACACTGACTGTTCGAACTTCAACAAGTTTGAAAACCACATTCCAAAGAATGAGTTAAGTTAAACCAATAATTAAGTAAGAAATTATAGCTTTCATGTAGATTAACTTCTTGAATCCTGGGTAGCTATTATGATATCATCACTGCTGAGCCAATGGGAGACAATATGGGTGTAGGTCATAAGTCCCCCCCCCCCCTGTTTTTAATCCTTATTTACCTATATTATTTAATCCTTATTGACACTTTTGTAGTTCATTACTGATTAAATATAATATATATGTATACCTATCGGTGGGCGTGCCGCCCCCGAACCCCCTGCCAGGTCATTAAACAATCATGAAGTGTACAGTACAACAAACTACATTAGTAACTCTCAGTTATTTCTATCCAAGTAGTTCTTCATTTGTTTAACTAGGTAAATAAGGATTAAAAAAGACAGGGAAGGGTGGGGGGGAGGATGGGCTCGTGACCGGGGAGGGGGGGGGCCTTATAACCTAGGGGGGCTCATGACCGTACCCCAGACAATATATATAGCTTCATGGAGAATGGGGGTCAATGGAGGGTTGTCCCCTCAAGTCAGAAAACAAATTCAAGATGGCGAAAATTTACAGAGCTGAGGTAGGTTTTTCTTCTTTGGCCTGTGTTTAATTCTTACTCAGATTTGATTTATGCTTATTAAAGCATTAAATCGAATGTAAATTTGATGGGCTATTAATTAGAATGGTACCTGCAACTCTACATCCGTGTAAGGATGTTATTATTATTTATTCATTAATAACATAACTGGGGAATAATTACAAGCCAAAAAGTACAAGCCATTTTTTTATCGAACATTTTGTAAGCCTAATCAAATAAATATAATGATGGTAATAAAACTACACGAAAGAAAAGTCTTTATATTTTGATACAGAAGGAACAGTCTAATATATATATAAATATGTACCTTCTACTATGGCACTCATTTTCTACCATTAAAATTTCATTCGGAAATTTCTAAACACAATTCCTGTCTCAAAAACATTTTCATAAAATCAATTTTTTGGCAAATCATTTCTTGGTGCATCGAAAGATGTTAGTCCATAAATTAATAAATAATATCTTAAATGTTCTAGTTTCTTTATATCTAAGACAGGGTCAATATATCTTCGAACCTATTACTCACTCAATCTAATTAATATATTTAATATACATTCTCATTAGATCTAAAATTCTTAATGCTGTACATATATATTTATTTAAATCTATACATGCCCTATTTAACGAGTGTAGGTATTTCTATACAAAACTAAATATTAAAGTCTTCTTCAACATTTAAAGGTACTGAACTGAAATTTGTTTATCAAAAATTAAAAAATTAAAAATTGACTAAAATTTTAATTGAACACATAATAAATTTGATGGTCTATTATTTCTGTTCTAATCATACTATTTTCCAATTGAAACACTTGGAATAATTTACTTAACTTCTTCCAAAGTAACTGTTGTTCAACAACAATTTCTATACAACATTGATAGATTTTCTGAGGGTTGAAGATACTACTATTCAATAATAATCCAGTATTGATTCAGATCTACAACATCATTGGAACAGCGATAGAAAAAGCAGGTGAGAAATTACAGCAGTAATAAAACTCTAAAGGGTCGTACACACGTAGGGTTTTTTAAGTCTTTCCACCAGACTTTTTGCTAAGCTCCTCCTACTTTTTCCACGAGAATATAAGAAAACACGACAAAATATTCATTTATTTTAGTTGGTATCCATGATACCTGCAGGTATCATGGATACCAACTGAAATAAATAATAATTATATCGTTTTTTCTTATATTCTCGTGGAAAAAGTAGGAGGAGCTTAGCAAAAAGTCTGTTGGAATAAATCAAAAAACCCTACGTGTGTACGGCCATTCAGTACGAACCACGTTAAATACTGTTTCAATGCTATTTCGACATTAGAAACAGAAAAATATGTTATTTCAAAGTTGACATACATTGTCCCAATGTTAATTCAACGTTAGAGAAGGTAGAGGGTGAACGGAAATTGGATTCCACTTTAAAAGTAGCCAAGTCAACTTAAAGAATAAATAGCCCAAAAGTAAAATGGTGTAGTTTGATGTTAGGTAGGAATTGGTAAATGACTTGCTATATTGTAGGGGAGAAAGTTAAGGTGGGCCAAAGAAGATTCGAAGGAGACCCCTCTTAATCTGCTAAGGCCCCACCATAACTCTCTCTCAGTTGGGTGTAATGACTGATAGAATGTTCTACATTACTGGAGAAGAAACGAAAAGAGTAAATAATAATAAAATAGGAATGAATATCATTCCTTACTTAAGAAATCATAAAAACGGAAAAATGGCAGTTCTTCCACTAATATCAAAAATGTTTTTTGTGCATAAAATTTCTAGTAGAAACAGTTTGTTCCGGAATCTAATGATGAATAGGTTTTACTTCTTTAACTAAATTCTTGCTTTGAGATTTTTCAGGATTTCTAAAGTGGATCATTAATGGTTAATTTAACAAGGAAAAACGTCACTACTTGAGTATCTCCTTCACGAACTATGCAGCTCTAACTCTACTCAGTAGACGTATATTCTATGCGTCGTTTTGACGTCAGAGTAACAGAAGAAATGTGTTTTGTCAGCTATAATGGGAACGAAGTATATCCAAAGTGGCCGCAATGGGCTGGCAAAACCAACAAAAATTAATTTCAATGAGGTTATTTGAAATGATTCACGCTTATAGTCATATCTCCATCAGCTTCTGCTTGCTAATAACCCCTCGAAAAGCTGTAGGTGAAGGCGTGCTGGTCCCCGGTTGTGTTTTCGCTGGAATCCTCTTCATCGATAGCTACGTAAGCTGCGGAGAAACCTTTCGTGTTGATGGTGTCGTCTGAACGGAACCGCACTAGAACAGCTTCCTGGATGCTTACTATTTCTTGGGGAATCTGCGAAGAAAATAAAAAAGGCGTAAATTTTGGTTCTCCCTAAGAGGAACTCTTAAATGAGGATAAAAAGAGCTGTTTTACTCACGCTGTTGCCGCAGAATTTTCCGTAGCTGGGACCCTGGTCATCGTAGCCTGAAAATACTTCTACGTAATCGTAACCACAATCGTGCTCGTCCTCCACCTAAAGACGACAGGTTCAGATTTTAGATAGAACATATATTAGTATATTCATAGAATAATGAATCAAAAACTATTTAAATATCTGTGAATGAGCTTTTGATCTTCAAACTTTTACAAATTCTACTGTTCTCCATGTTGTAAACTTTGAATTTTAATAAAATATTTAATTCTGTTATCTACCCTTACCTCGAATGTTAAGAATGTGAGATGCACATTCTTGCCGTTAGGGGCCTCTATAATCCAATCACAGTCCTCCTTGTTGTCGTAATTCTGGTCTCCGTACTTGGCGTGGGAATACATGTGGCGTACAGCCCCTACGGAAGCCTGCAAGTGACCGCCACAAACTGTGGTGTGTCTCGCCCTGAATCCCTTCCTCTGAACACTCGAGTCACTCTTGAAGATCATGAACATCTGGTTGGTAGAAGCCACGATTGGGTGAGGGACTTTGGCCCCGCAGTAGCGCCCTAGTCTCGCAGCTTTGGGGCTGGTGCCGTCATAGAGAATGATGTAGTCGTAGGTACACTCTTGGTGAGGCTCCATCTCGAATTCATCGAATACTAGTTTGATTCGGTGTCCGGGAGTTGTGGTAAAGTGCCATACGCAATTCTTCCTACTAGGGTAGTAGTCAGGGTAATTAGGACTGAATACTTCGCCTACAGAGGCCGTTAGTTCGTGCTTGCAGCCACCTTCCTTGCAGTCATGACCATTTTCGTGAAGGGTGAAACCGTTATGACAGGAGCATTCGTAGGAACCAATGCTGTTTTTGCAGATGTGTTGACATCCGCCGTTGTCCTGAGCACACTCGTCCTTATCAGTGAAGAAAACTGCCGCGAAACCACTCTTTTGAACAGATGGATCTGAGGTGAATTCAATCCTCAGAGAGTTTCCATGTGAGGTCATTACGGGGGGAAGTTGTTGTCCGCAGAACATCCCATCTCTACTCAGCTCAGACTCTCCCAGTCTGCTCCTTATCTCCACTTTATCATATTCACAGTCCTGATTGTTTCCCTCGAGATCGAAGTGGGTGAAGTTCAGAGTTATTCTGTACTGCGGTGGAGCGATAATCTCCCAGATGCAGTGCTTGTTGATCGGGTACAAGTCAGGGAAAGACGGACTCGTGATAGTTCCGTTGGAGGCGTCGATCTTCCCACCGCACGCATCTTCACATCGCTTTCCGTCAGAATGAAGTTCGTAGCCGATATTGCACTGACATTCGTACGAACCTAACTGGTTGATGCAGTTGTGTTCGCAGCCATGTTCGGTTCCCGTACACTCGTCAAACTCTTTCATGAAAGTGGCTGAGAAGCCTGCCTTTTGTACCGATCCGTCAGTGACGAACTTTATTCGCATTTTGTTTCCTTTGCTCTTCACATCTTCGGGTATTTTGTAGCCACAAAAAACGCCGATAAGAGTATCGTTCTCTCCGTGCCCATCTCTAATATCCAGGTAATCGTACACGCATTCGTCGTGGTTCTCAATCTGCAATTTGAAAAAAATATCAATTTCGATAGCTACTTTTGGCCGAGTCAATATTGGATTAAAAGAAGAAAAAAGTTAATCAAAATAATAACTATTTAAATTGAATTCCAAAGTACTTTTTGATTAATAGGAAAAAGTTCGACAAAGTTTTTTTATATGGACTTAGTTGGACAAAAAAAATCGATTTTTTTTTGGATAAAGTTGTTTGGCAAATTGTTTTGGACAACGTTTTTTTTGACAAATTTGGACAAAGTCATATCTTTTTCAATAACAGTTGTTACCTCGAAAGAGTGGAAGTGGAGTGCCACCTGGAAGCCATCAGGCACAGTTATGAGCCACACACACTCTTTGTCAGGCCTGTAGTCATCGGGGTAATTGGGGGACTCGAGGTGACCCCCCTCTTGGATCAGGGAACCCCCACACACAGCTGGGGGGGGGGAGAATTAGTAAATAATATTGGATAGATAAATTAATTTAAGAAATGGTAGATGGGAAGAATAGTCATTAGCAACTGATAATAAATGAACCCTCTAATCATAAAATTTTTGATATAAAAATTATCTGAAGCTACTGTAAAAATAATCACCACATATACACAAAACATACGTTATGTTGCTCTCAATCACATAGCTATTCTATGTTGAACTTTGCAACATAACTCCTCTATGTTGTTCTTACCCTCATAGTGCGCGGTGAAGCCCCCGTGTCCTATGTTGTTGGCTCCACTCACATAAGTCACTAATAGTCTGCTGCCAACTGACACAACATTATGTGGTGTTTGAAGGGAGCCACATAGACGAACTAGAAACAAAAACACATTATGATGTAGGTAGCTTAGTGTCAATGTGACGTCATACAGATGGGCTTGAAATGATGACAAACAGATTTAAAGATGTCAACATTTACAAACATAATAACTTTCATGCTTTTATTTATTGAAGATGTGATTGTAATAAAATGAAGAGGATTACCTTTTCTTTTTTATAAAATTTTGTATTTAGTCAGAGTCATGTTCAAGTTAAGATTTGAAGACATAAAATAATGTCATTAATTATTACCGAAATGTCCATATTTTATGACAATGATAAAGCAATCCTTTTACAATTTTATTCATATTACAAATGTTAAGAAGTTCTACCTTCAACACAAATGAAACATGTAATTTCTACTAATCAAATTAGAATTGTGTTCAACAGAAAAAACTTGTCATCTAAAGGGCCGTACACACGCAGGCTTTTTTAAGTCTTTCCATCAGACTTTTTGCTAAGCTCCTCCTACTTTTTCAACGAGAATATAAGAAAAAACGATTGAATTATTATTTATTCTAGTTGTAGGTATCATGGATACGAAATGAAATAAATAATAATTATATGATTTTTTCTTACCTCGTGGAAAAAGTAGGAGGAGCTTAGCAAAAAGTCTGATGGAAAGACTTAATAAAAACCCTACGTGTGTACGGCCCTATAGAAACTTAGACTATTTCCTTACCCAGTAATGGGTCCTTGTGCCACACCCCATCCCTAATCTCGAGGTAGTCACTCCTGCACCCCTCTGTCTTGTAGATGTCCAGTGCAGTGATGTTGAGGACTATCTTCTCCCCGTGGGTGGCTGTGATGCGCCACTCACAACTCTCTCCCTCGGGGGGATATGTCGTACCACCGGAGGAGTGGTCCGGGGACTGGAGAACTCCTGAGTTTTCTTGGTGAGTTCTGCCACATTCTGAATTGTGGGAGAGGTTTGGATATTATTTACGTGATAAATTCTTTAAAAGTGAAGGTATTATTTGAATATGATATTATGATGGCAATTAGGGTAAGTTATGAATTATCGGTCGGTTTCACATCTTCGGTCATATAAAAAATATAGTAATTATTATTTTATTTTTATTGGTATCCATGATGAAAAAAAGGGGTGAATAAAAAAATATGACTAATTTCAATTCTACGAATTTTTTTTAAATTTAGGTTTAAATTGTCTAAAAATACAAAATTTAAATGAAAAAATATTAAATTTTTTGGGTGTCGCCCGCGCTTTGAATTTTCCTTATTTGTCTAATAATGTTGATTTTTTTTTTCAAAAATAGATTTCTTCAATGATGCAAGTTAATGCACATTTATAAAGCAAACTGATGAAACACATTATTTTACCCAAATATCTATGTGTACATGATATGTAGCACCTACGGGAGACACATGGGACAGTTGATAGCTTCAATATTTGGATGTGGAGGTGATCAACTTCTTGGAGTTATGATGTAAATTTGATGTTGTTATTATAAAGTAATTGGTATGCTAGACCTACAGAGAAAACTTCAAATCAAATACTTTATTTAACATTGAAATTTTCAACTCTCTGGTGCCACGTCAGTTTTTGGAATTTTGCTTTTAAATTTTATTAATATTGCTTTTTTAACCAAAAGAAAACTTTTTTTCCCTCAATTTTGAATCATCCTAACAAGGTATCATGGATACCAATTAAAATTAAATAATTTATTAATATTATATCGCATTTTCTTACATGACCGAAGATGTGACACCGACCAATAATTCGTAACTTACCTACTCAACTAAATTACGCAAGTTAATTTAGCGACAGTTCGAATAGTCATTGGATAAACTTTGTCAAACATTTCAAAGGAAATCATAGAAGTTCAAGTACAGTCATACACATATTTTAGTATTGGATGAATTGATAGTACTATTAGCTTAATTAGTATTTGTGGATATTAGGTTCCATTATTTAGCAGTATATTTCTATATTGAAATAAACTAACTATTTAAGTATAAGCAACAATAGTAGAATTTAGAGTCATGAGTAAGGAACTACCCCAATAGTGAACAAATCTTTTTAGTCTGCAAAAAATGGTCTAAAACTGATGGCCTTTCATTGTAGACTAAAGAAAATTTCTTTACTATTCAGGGTAGTTCTCTTACTCAGGACACTACATTCATATACCAGCATTTACCCCATATACCAGCATTTACCCCATATACCAGCATTTACCCCATATACCAGCATTCACCCCATATACCAGCATTTACCCCATATACCAGCATTTACCCCATATACCAGCATTTACCCCATATACCAGCATTTACCCCATATACCAGCATTTACCCCATATACCAGCATTTACCCCATATACCAGCATTTACCCCATATACCAGCATTTACCCCATATACAAGCATTTACCCCACATACAAGCATTTACCCCACATACAAGCATTCACCCCATATACCAGCATTCACCCCATATACCAGCATTTACCCCATATACAAGCATTTACCCCATATACAAGCATTTACCCCATATACCAGCATTTACCCCATATACCAGCATTTATCCCATATACAAGCATTTACCCCACATACAAGCATTTACCCCACATACAAGCATTCACCCCATATACCAGCATTCACCCCATATACCAGCATTTACCCCATATACCAGCATTTACCCCATATACCAGCATTTACCCCATATACCAGCATTTACCCCATATACAAGCATTTACCCCATATACAAGCATTTACCCCATATACCAGCATTTACCCCATATACAAGCATTTACCCCATTACAAGCATTTACCCCACATACAAGCATTCACCCCATATACCAGCATTCACCCCATATACCAGCATTTACCCCATATACCAGCATTTACCCCATATACCAGCATTTACCCCATATACCAGCATTTACCCCATATACCAGCATTTACCCCATTTTCCCCCCACTCACTAGGACAGTTGTACAGCAGGTTGGTCTGTGCTATGTCCCCCTCTGACAGCTTCACTCTCTGTCCTATCTCAGGCAGAGTCTCTACATTGGGCTCAGGCCTCGGTCTGATGGTGTCCAAGTACGTGGCCTGGAAGAAGATTATTTATAGTATAAAGAAATATGTTAAATAGTACCATGTTGAATATTATCATGGTAAATAGTACCATGTTGAATATTACCATATTGAATATTATAAAGTTAAATAGTACCATGTTGAATATTATCATGGTAAATAGTACCATGTTGAATATTATCATGGTAAATAGTACCATGTTGAATATTATCATGGTAAATAGTACCATGTTAAATATTATCATGGTAAATAGTACCATGTTGAATATTATCATGGTAAATAGTACCATGTTAAATATTATCATGTTAAATAGTACCATGTTAAATATTATCATGTTAAATATTTCATGTTAAATATTATCATGTTAAATATTATCATGTTAAATATTATCATGTTAAGTATTTCATGTTAAATATTATCATGTTAAATATTATCATGTTAAATATTATCATGGTAAATAGTACCATGTTAAATATTATCATGTTAAATATTATCATGTTAAATATTATCATGTTAAATATTATCATGTTAAATATTTCATGTTAAATACTATCATGTTAAATATTATGATAATATTCAACATGGTACTATTTAACATGTTAAATATTATCATGTTAAATAGTACCATGTTGAATATTATCATGGTAAATAGTACCATGTTAAATATTATCATGGTAAATAGTACCATGTTAAATATTATCATGTTAAATATTATCATGTTAAATATTATCATGTTAAATATTATCATGTTAAATATTTCATGTTAAATACTATCATGTTAAATATTATCATGTTAAATATTTCATGTTAAATATTTCATGTTAAATATTTCATGTTAAATATTATCATGATAAATATCATCATGTTAAATACTATCATGTTAAATATTATCATGTTAAATCACATTATTTAACATTTACCCACCTTTGCAAATGTTGCTCTTGCGTAGTGCATTATAGAACCGAAGTCATACCTCTGGCCCAGTGAATTCACTTCTTCACCAGTCAGTTTGTTGAAGTTGTAGTCCTGGCCTGGGGAGGAAAATAATATTATAATATCAACTTCAATTCAATTGCAATAAGACCGTTTACAATGAAAGTAAAAACTGAATGAAAAATAATTTAAAAACGGAATGAAAATATTAAAAAAAATCTACGGATAATGATAAGAATATTTAATTTACTTCTGCTCCCGTAATTATTATTAGTGTATATAATTAATAGCTCCACTAATTAGTTTAGGGTTTAATTGTAGAATAAAGATTAAATATATGACATGATATATTAATTAGAGTTAAGTAAGGGAAGTTGACCTGCTCAAATATAATCAAGCTGTAAAAAAATGATCAATTAAATACGTATACGGATGTCATATTAGGAAAAATACGATTCTATGGTAGGTAGAAAGAAAAGTTTTACATAGAAGAGGCTTAAAAGAATAGAATAAAGTGCATCGTACACAAGTGCATCCCCCAATGGGAGTAAGCCCTAATAGCACCGGAAATATCCAGCAACAGCCCCAGCTTAGAGGATTAGACCGAGAGAGGAGTAGAGTCTATATTTGATTAATGGTGAGAGAGGCATAGGGTGAGCAGAGTGGTGAACAGTGTGGTGAACAGTGATGAGCAGAGTGGTGAACAGTGATGAGCAGAGTGGTGAACTGTGATGAGCAGAGTGGTGAACAGTGATGAGCAGAGTGGTGAGCAGAGAAGAGAGCAGAGTGGTGAACAGTGTGGTGAACAGTGGTGAGCAGAGTGGTGAACAGTGTGGTGAACAGTGGTGAGCAGAGTGGTGAACAGTGGTGAGCAGAGTGGTGAACAGAATGGTGAACAGTGGGGTGAACAGTGTGGTGAACAGTGGTGAGCAGAGTGGTGAGTAGAGTGGTGAACAGTGGGGGTGAGCAGAGTGGTGAACAGTGGTGAGCAAAGTGGTGAGCAGAGTGGTGAGCAGTGTGGTGAACAGTGATGAGCAGTGATGAACAGAGTGGTGAGCAGTGATGAACAGAGTGTTGAACAGTGATGAGCAGTGTGGTGAACAGTGATGAGCAGTGTGGTGAACAGTGATGAGCAGTGTGGTGAACAGTGATGAGCAGAGTGGTGAACAGAATGATGAACAGTGTGGTGAACAGTGATGAGCAGAGTGGTGAACAGTGATGAGCAGTGTGGTGAACAGTGATGAGCAGTGTGGTGAACAGTGATGAAAAGAGTGGTGAACAGTGGGGTGAACAGAATGATGAACAGTGTGGTGAACAGTGATGAGCAGAGTGGTGAACAGGAGATTTACTGTTCAACATGGGTTGCAGTGTTCAGCAGATGTTTTATGAAAACCTCTGAATAAAGTTAACTTTAATTAATTAATATTATATTACATAAATAAAGAGTTCACCCTTCACACTGACCTAATAGACAAACCACTACACTGTTGGTGTGATTGAATATATTTTGATATAAAACAAGTAAATATTATTACGACTGGACATTTTATTAGTATTAATTATTATCATTTACTATTATTCTTATCTTTTGAAGACTTGAAAGCAACGGCTCCACGACATTTGGGCCCCAAAATAATTGAACCGAGTCTACTGTATTAACTTAATTGAACACCATTGCTACTGTAATAACTAGGGTTGTGACGATATGCTTTTTGTATAGAAATTTAATATCGAACATATTTAAAATGAAGAATATTCCTAATATGAAAAGAATATTCTTGTAATTAAAAATATAAACTTTTTATTAGAACAAATTCTTTCCGTGAATTAATACTATTTTAAGGGGACTATTTTATTTGTCCATATTAGCCAAAAAAATTCCTAGATACAGTAGACCGCCTCTATAGTGAACTCCTGTGTAGTGAATGAGTCAGAATGAAGCCAATAGAAAACAAGAATGTAAGTATTTTAGAAGACCGTTGTCCACCAAGACATGCCGAAATTACTGGAACATACAAACTAAATTTAGGTTAAAGTGAATTTGTCGAAACCGGCTCAGTCTTTAATATTGAAAAGTTATACAAATTAATATAACAAAATGTACTCTCAATTCTCATAATCTCATTTTATCCCAACAACTGTTAAATTTTCCTTAGTTATTTCAAATAAATTTACCCATTTATTTAACTAAAAATTATTGTGACTGAACTTTGTCAGACGATGTACACTACACAGTGAATCAATAAGACATGATTCAAGTTAATACGACTTATTTAAACTCTTCAAAATATTTCATTACACTCAAACATGAGATTAACATCTAAAGTGATTTAAGGGGCTTCATAATATATCCCTAATCGAATCGAATAACAGCAAAATGAATGTATTGGATATTTCAGATAATATAAAGCATATTTCAGAGTGTAAAAGAATATATTTAGAGAATATGGAATTTTTTAAATAGAAAAGCATATTTCAAAAATAATATGTCACAACCCTAGTAATAACAAAGTATCATTTCTTCATTGTGTCTGGTGCCCCAATTTTCTCTGGAGTGAATGGTCTTGGGACTCATTGTCTGGGGCCCAATTATTCTGGACCCAATTGTCGGTTCACAGAAGGCAACACACCTAAAACAGTGTGTCCGCAAAAAATGTATCCACTGCCATCGAAAAAATCTTATAAGTACTATTTATAATTCATTAATAATAATCTACGTATCTATGGTACCAATTTATTATGCATATTATTGTGAAATGATGAATAATGTAGATTCAAGGCAGTGGATACATTTTTTGCAGACACACTGTATAATTTATCTAATATATTTCACTTCTCCGTACCACCACCAATTAGTTTTGATTTTTACCAAACAAAATATAATGAGGCTACGCATCCACTACACAAGCACACCAATCCACTACACAAGCACAGTGTTCACATTACTGATATCAGGGCTCACGTGCTTAGTATTTAATTTTTATACGATATGAAGAAGCTGATCCTTTAAATCTAGCCTCTGAAAACAATTCAATCGAGGATTTATGAATAACATTGGAGGTATTTGCTCTGGGGGATTGTAGCGAGGCTTAAGAGATCAGCTGATACATTAGGGGGCATGCTACAGCACAAAACACTGATGAGTGAAACATGGGGAAACAGTTTAAAGAGATGTGTACTGTGATAGGGTGTAGTGAAGTGGGAGAAGAATACTCTCATCCAGTCCCTTTATCTTCCTTTCCTTCATCTATATCATCTCTCTATTTCTCTCATATGTCTCACTCTCTTCACTCACTTTCTTCTCTCACTCTCTTCTCTCTCTCTGTCTCTTCTCTCACTCTCTTCTCATCACTTTCTTCTCTCACTCTCTTCTCATCACTCTCTTCTCTCACTCACTCTCTTCTCATCACTCTCTTTTCTTACTCACTCTCTTCTCTCACTAGTCAATAAGGGCGAATGTCATCTCTATAATGATGACAAATTAGTCCCCAAGTTCACAACAGAGCTGCTCTCTGTTAGACAACAAATATTGAGACAAACTGTTGTAATTTGCACAAATTTACTGTTGATTCAATGAAGAGACTACAAACTAATGATAAATGAGCTAATTAATATTTTCCTCATTGAAAACATATATACCTATTAATTATTCCTATCAATTTTATTTTTAGTTGAAACATGCAACAAATAGGGTAAATTACTAATTATCGGTCAGTTCCACATCTTCGTTCATATAAGAAAAAACGATATAATAATTATATACTTTCTCTTATATGATCGAAGATGTGAAACTGATCGATAATTCGTAACTTACCCTATTAAAATATTAAAGACACTCACCGGCCTGGATATTTTCCCGTATAATCTCCACGTGGTTTTCCCTGTCAGGTCTTGTGTGTTCGTGCCAGAACCCGACCACGTGGCCCAGCTCGTGCACCACAATGCCGAACTTATCGCAGTTTTTACCGATGCTGATGGCCTGGGGTCCGTTACCGCGCTTGCCTACGAAACTGCAGCAGCTGAAACAAATATTGAGGAGGTTAACGTTGAGAATATTTTGAACGGTGCAGTTTGAAATTAAAAATAATGGTTTTTAATTTTCAGAAAATTATAAAGAAATTAAAAGTAGGAATGCAATGATGTGATAAAATGGAAATAAGTCTACGGAGAATGGGAATAATATTTCATTTAGTTTAGCTCAAGGAACTAGACGCCTCTACAGTAAACCTCAACTAGTTCACTGTAGTGGATTTACTCTATTATAGAGGGTTTAAGATATAACTAGAAAAAAGACCTTTTCATGGCAGACTATACAAAATATTTTCTTTCTTTTTGATATAAATTCATTATATAGGGTTTATCATTTCTCAGAGCTCTAAAAATAAGGATGATTCACTACACATGACTTCATTATAGAGGAGTTGCACTGATAGAACTCTTCTTTCATGAAATATAACTAATTTACTATATAGAGATGCTAAGTAAACTTATTATTTGCGGCAGACTAAACTAAATATGTTCACTATAGAGGTAAGTTCACTATACAGGAGTTCTACCGTAATAACTTCACTGACTATATTTTCTAATCGAAGCAAAATTATTAAATTCAATCAAATTATTTCAATAAATAGCTGAGTTTAATATTTTCAGACAGTATTAAGCATATAAAATATACACATACCTGAATTATAAATTGATTGTAATGTTTGTATACTTAATTTTAATGCAAAATTAATTCCAATATAACTTTTAAATACTATAATAAATATACATTAATCAAATGAAAAAATTATATTACTTAAATACAATGTAATTTATGTGATATTTCTTATTATTATTCAGGCTATGAGACTGCTATGTTGCCATTTGAGTATCACAAGTACGCCGCATTGCACATCATGTCAATACATTACACTGGTTTATAAGCCAGTGTTGCCAGATTTAGAGGGGATGCCTCTGGACTTATGCCAGATTGTCGCTAGAATTACAGAAAAATCACAAGAGAAATGTCGAATAAAATTATTTGATGGATTTGATAGTCAGGGAAAAATTGTTAAATAATGGGAAATATTGTAAAATATTACAAGAAAATATTGTGAAATATTACAAGAAAATATTGTGAAATATTACAAGAAAATATTGTGAAATATTACAAGAAAATATTGTGAAATATTACTGGGATATATTGTAAAATGAATTAAATAATACTGGGAAACATTGTAAAATAATACTGAGAAATATTGTAAAATGATACTGGGTAATATTGTAAAATGAATTAAATAATACTGGGAAACATTGTAAAATAATACTGGGAAATATTGTAAAATGAATTAAATAATACTGGGAAATATTGTAAAATAATACTGGGAAACATTGTAAAATAATACTGGGAAATATTGTAAAATGAATTAAATAATACTGGGAAACATTGTAAAATAATACTGGGAAATATTGTAAAATGAATTAAATAATACTGGGAAATATTGTAAAATAATACTGGGAAATATTGTAAAATGAATTAAATAATACTGGGAAATATTGTAAAATGAATTAAATAATACTGGGAAACATTGTAAAATAATACTGAGAAACATTGTAGAATAATACTAGGAAATATTGTAAGATAATACTGGGAAATATTGTGAAATAATACTGGGAAATATTGTAAAATAATACTGGGAAATATTGTCAAATAATACTGGGAAATACTGAAAAATAATACTTGGAAATATTGTAAAATAATACTGGGAAATACTGAAAAATAATACTGGGAAATATTGTAAAATAATACTGGGAAATATTAATGTAAATATTGTTGAAAGTTCAATGAATAATAATTAGTTCTTTACACAGGAAGTAATTATTTCATGAATTAATTAACTCTTGTATAATAATCAATAGCTTAGCTTTAATCACAGCAATGTATCTTTTTAAATTAAAAAACATTATAAATTGAAATATAATTAATGTTAACATAAATTTATTCCATTATATAACAATTAGTTAAAATCTATTTGGCGGATTTGAAATTAACACTTTGCAGTGAAATACGAATAACATCTAGGGTAAGTTCTTAATTATCGGTCAGTTCCACATCTTCGGACATATAAGAAAAAATGATAGAATAATAATTTCACTAGGGTTGGTTGAGTAAAAACAACCAACCCTAGTGAAATAATAATTTATTATATCATTTTTTCTCATATGACCGAAGATGAGGAACTGACCGATAATTCGTAACTTACCCTAAGCCTAGCAAAGAATTCCCTAAAACTAACGCTCTGAAAGGTCTCTTTTCTCCAACACAAATACACTAATTAAACAACACAACGTTATTCTATATCTCAAACTGAAATAACTTCTAAAAGTTAAAAGTTTTAGCCGCAACAATTAATTTATTCGAGTGAGGGAATTTACACTCAAACCAAAGAGTGAATGCAATAAATGTGGACTTTGATTCACTTTCCCTTTGATTTTGAGTACGTAATTATTTGCACGCAATGAATGACGCAAAGTTGGTACGGTTAGATAAATTGTAAAAGAGTTTTAGTTGTATTGAATTAAATGAATTCATTAGTGAATAGGGGTGTACTATCAGAGAAAAGAGTCACTGTGATGATGTACTATCAGAGAAAAGAGTCACTGTGATGATGTACTATCAGAGAAAAGAGTCACTGTGATGATGTACTATCAGAGAAAAGAGTCACTGTGATGATGTACTATCAGAGAAAAGAGTCACTGTGATGATGTACTATCAGAGAAAAGAGTCACTGTGATGATGTACTATCAGAGAAAAGAGTCACTGTGATGATGTACTATCAGAGAAAAGAGTCACTGTGATGATGTACTATCAGAGAAAAGAGTCACTGTGATGATGTACTATCAGAGAAAAGAGTCACTGTGATGATGTACTATCAGAGAAAAGAGTCACTGTGATGATGTACTATCAGAGAAAAGAGTCACTGTGATGATGTACTATCAGAGAAAAGAGTCACTGTGATGGTGTACTATCAGAGAAAAGAGTCACTGTGATGATGTACTATCAGAGAAAAGAGTCACTGTGATGATGTACTATCAGAGAAAAGAGTCACTGTGATGATGTACTATCAGAGAAAGGAGTCACTGTGATGGTGTACTATCAGAGAAAAGAGTCACTGTGATGATGTACTATCAGAGAAAAGAGTCACTGTGATGATGTACTATCAGAGAAAAGAGTCACTGTGATGGTGTACTATCAGAGAAAAGAGTCACTGTGATGATGTACTATCAGAGAAAAGAGTCACTGTGATGATGTACTATCAGAGAAAAGAGTCACTGTGATGATGTACTATCAGAGAAAAGAGTCACTGTGATGATGTACTATCAGAGAAAAGAGTCACTGTGATGATGTACTATCAGAGAAAAGAGTCACTGTGATGATGTACTATCAGAGAAAAGAGTCACTGTGATGATGTACTATCAGAGAAAAGAGTCACTGTGATGATGTACTGTCAGAGAAAAGAGTCACTGTGATGATGTACTATCAGAGAAAAGAGTCACTGTGATGATGTACTATCAGAGAAAAGAGTCACTGTGATGATGTACTATCAGAGAAAAGAGTCACTGTGATGATGTACTATCAGAGAAAAGAGTCACTGTGATGATGTACTATCAGAGAAAAGAGTCACTGTGATGATGTACTATCAGAGAAAAGAGTCACTGTGATGATGTACTATCAGAGAAAAGAGTCACTTTGATGATGTACTATTAGAGAAAAGAGTCACTGTGATGATGTACTATCAGAGAAAAGAGTCACTGTGATGATGTACTATCAGAGAAAAGAGTCACTGTGATGATGTACTGTCAGAGAAAAGAGTCACTGTGATGATGTACTATCAGAGAAAAGAGTCACTGTGATGATGTACTATCAGAGAAAAGAGTCACTGTGATGATGTACTATCAGAGAAAAGAGTCACTGTGATGATGTACTATCAGAGAAAAGAGTCACTGTGATGATGTACTAT
>CANNZV010002498.1:0-95643 GCA_947561585.1 Caprella mutica
AGCTAAATATCCTACGACATTGCAGGAATTTATTTTATTAGAGAAATTGAATATCTGCCGACATATCATTGGAATTTACCACCAAATACAATCTGGTTGCAATCTTTCTTTCTCTCTTTTGGTATGCAGACACCCTAATCCAGATTGTAGTTGGGACTAAATTCCAATGACATGTGAGAGGACTTCTCAAATCACCAAAATAAATATTCTCACAATGTCGGAGGACTTTTAGTTATTTATATCTAAATTATCATTAATTTTTAGAGGAAAAATTGGAAAAATATTGGAGGACTAGCCAAAATAGGAGGAAATGTTGGCAGATATTTTACAGATTTTTGGAAAAGTCAGGAGTTCAGTGCACCAAACACAGTCTAGAATACTCTGTAATATTATCATCATCTTTTGAGAGGTGAAATAAGTTGAAAGAAAAACTGTAATTACTTGTTTAAAGTGTTAAATCACTAACAAAATGGCCATAAGGGGATGGCATGGGATGCACATGCATTAAATCCAGTCTGCAGAATATGGGACATTTTTATACATTTCCTGTGCGAACAATTCTCCATGTTTCAAAGTGTGGCAGGAAAGTCGCCAGTTTGGTGAGAAAATAGATCAAGTCGCAACATTTAAGATACTTAGAAGAAATAGGACATCCTAGAGAAGACTTTACACTTTAAAACATCCTATGCATCATGTCTGATGCATGTGTATCACTTGAGACTATCTATTAGTGATTTACTTGTTATTTTAACTTATTTACAGGTTTCTAAATTTATTTCACCCTTCAAAAGTCGCCAGTATACTGGCAACCCAGTCTGTATTTGATGCAGAAAATCCCAATAACTTTTTCAAAAAGCTGAAAAAAATCCACCATAAATTACAAGTAATTTGGCTGATCCACCAACATTTTCCCAACTTATCCAGCGAAAATTAATGGTAACATAGGAATAAATAGCTAAAAAAATCCACCGACTTTGCCAGAATATTATTTTCAAAGGGGGAAAATTTCCACCAACATGTCAGTGGAATTTACCACGAAATACAGACTGGCTGGCGACTTTGTCCATACTTTGAAACATGGACAATTCTTAATTTCCTCCTATATTTACATGTATTTTAATGAGAACAAAAGGTAAATTAGAGGATTTCTATTTCTTGGAGAACACTTTACCAGTTCCTGCAGTCTCTTAATCTGGCTAAACTGTAATTCTGAAAATAAGGTACTTTAAAATAAATTAAATGTGGTGATGTTGATGTAGATTCATTTTCTCATCAAACTGGCAACTTTACTGCCAGTGGGCACTGGGCAGGGCTGCCACACTATGAAACATAGATTATACAATAAATAAGAATAATCTTAGCCAAGTAAACTAGTAGCTATATCTCTGAAACTCTCCATTTGTTTCTCCAGTTCTCTCCAAAAATAACCAAATTTGTCTCTAAAATGATCAAATTATCATAAATTCTCTCCAAAAATAACATTGTAGCATAGGAGAAAATTAGTTATTTCTCACCATTTGTAATTGAAGGGCTCAAAAAAACTGTCACAAACTCACCATTAAATGGCGAGTTTGGACATGCTTGTAAAAATGTAAAATAGGATACAAACTAAGTAGCTATAGCCTACTGGCTATATGGTTAATGAACTTAATGTCTTGATGAAATCTCTGCATTCTGGCTCTGCAAGTCTCTCTGAAATAAAAATAGCCTAGCTAAATTTCTCTCCAAAAATGATTCAATTCGGCGACTCAGGGAGAAATTTATTAGGTAGGGTCACGCAGGTAAATTGCTGCACACTGACTAACTGCGGCCTCTTACAACAGAAAAATCATACATTCAAAACACACGTTAAAAACTTAAATAAATAAATTATAACATGCAC
This sequence comes from Caprella mutica, assembly GCA_947561585.1. NCBI lineage: Eukaryota > Metazoa > Arthropoda > Malacostraca > Amphipoda > Caprellidae > Caprella > Caprella mutica. Next base: position 1,883 of record CANNZV010002498.1, read on the forward strand.
TGAGTTTCTTTTGATAGCTATGCAACATTCTAATGTAATTTCGGTTCAGAATATTTTAGAGACTCTCTTGAGAGGGCCGCAATTAAAAATTAAAGGGCCGCAATTTACCTGCGTGACCCTACCTAACCTAGGTAGGCTAAGTACTACCTACCTAATTTACTAAAGTTCTCACTGTCACTCGAATAACCCTGGGAAGAAAGATATATTCCTGGGATATTCCCTTAATATCTTAGGAATAAATCCTTGCTGCCTGTGTAGGGCCTAGGCTATCATCTTTTTCTAATTTCCTAATCTTCAACTAAGGCCTCCGACTCACCTAATAAAATACTAGATAGTAGGTAAAACAACAATTTTTTTAGTGGAGTGTTGGTAGGAAGACTGGATACCATATTACCACAGTATATAGTTCAATAAACTGTGATCATTTACTAGTACCTTCATGAATCCATCAATACCTACTTCTAGCTAGTGTTGCCCACTTTCATGAGAGAAGTCCGCTATCAAATATATTCATATATAATGTTACTAAACTAGTTTAAATTGCAATATGTACATTGAAATCAGTTAGGCATTGGTTAATTTGAAAGAACACTCAACATTATTCATTTCACAGAATTCATTTAAATCTCAAGTAATTGATATTAAATCAGTCAATATGTATTAAGGATTGGTTAGGTACAAACTTACATTAGTTTTTTAACTTTTTTTAAAATTCATTTAGGAAAGAAAGTAAATTTATTGTGAAAAACGCTATCTAGTGAGTGAGTTTTATGTTTTCGTGAGTCATTCACTCCATCCGGTTATATTTTCATAAACGTTGTACCTACAAAGAGCACGTTTGTATATCGGCATAGAATAATTTTCTTATTTAGACCTCTAGGCTCTAAAAATACTTTATTAGTCAGTATATTTTGTATATGGAACACAAATTCAATTAATTATTGCTTATTTACGAAGAATGCAGATATTTTTTAAATGTCAATGAGATTCAAGGTCATCTGTCCAATTAATGTAAACAACGCCATCTAAATATATATCGAATGTTTGTCCAAACTTATGTTAACTAATAAAACCGGCCCAGCCCCCAATCATAACTAATTACTATTTATCTATTATATTTCATTAGAAAATTTCAAATAAAAATTAGACGCACGTAGGTATACCCCCTAATAAGATAGGTATACGTATATTACTCAACGAATTTAATACTCCTGTGAATTCCAAAATTGAAGTTACATTTAACTAGATAAAATTCAGAGCAATACTCTGACTCATTTTTTTAATAAGGTTAATAATTTCAACTTTGTTTATGATAATGACATTGATGTTGCTACACATACTAGACATTTTGTGAAAATTTGAATAAAATATATGTGGATAGTTTTTTTTTCTCTAACTAAATATATTACTTATAAACGTTACTCTAAACCCTCACTTTCATCTATGTATTCTACTGAAATCAATAAAAAGAAAGTCCTATCATTACAAACAGCTCAAACTCCACCAAGAATATTATAATAACTATCGCAATTTGGTTATACTAAGTGGATCCGACAGGCTAAAGAAAAATACTATGGGAAATCACTTGAAGTTAACAAATGAAATGCTAAAAAAAAAATCTTTGGAAATTAATAAAGAATTTGATCGGTGAGGAGCGGAGTACTGGGGTTGTTAAGTCTGTTTGGGTGATGATCGTAATGTTTCTTATGAAGGGGAATATTGTCAGAGTGCTTTAATAATCATTTCGCATCTGTGGCCCGTAATTTACAGAATGCCATTCCGCCCCAATATGATGACCCATTACTTAATATTCGCGCACAAGAAAATTCCTTTTTTGTGGATGCGATAAGTGAGAACGAGTTGTCTAATATCATCGATAATATAAAAAAAATGTATTATGGGACGCAGTCCATTCCTGAATTTTTTCCATGAAAGTTTCTTCTCTGGTGGGTAATTTCATTATTTCTCTGTTTAATTAATTAATCATATACTGATGGTCATTTCCCTTATTGTTTGAAAGAAGCTGCAGTTATTCCAAATTATAAGAGTGGTGATCGGGTACCTAAATATTTCTAATTACCTACAATTATCGATTTTGCCTTTCATGAGTACACTGTTGGAAAAATGTATGTAGTCTACTGAAACGTTTGATATTCTCATCCCCAGCCAATTTGGTTTTAGATGTGGTGAAAATATGGCGGATGCAATTCTTAACTTAACTGAAAATGTTTATGATAGTACGTATTAATTCAAAATGCCATAACTTGGCTGTCTTTGTGGATCTTAAGAAGGCATTCGATATAGAGATCATCGGATACTTTTGAGGGAGAGGTTTGCTTATGGTATAAGAGGTGTGCTTCTGGATTGGTTCAGTAGCTTCTTATGTAACAGGTTTCAGTGTGTTCGAATTGGCTCTTAGTTTTCCACCTCTACTCTAGTGGATATAGGTTTGCCACAAGGTAGTGTAGTGTGTTGGCTCCTCTGTTGTTCCAATTGTTTGTCAATGATATGCCGTGCTAATCTAATGTTACAAAGTTTACTCTGTTTGCCGATGACACGACTTTAGCCTTCAGTGGTGAAAACTACTCAAACTTGATAAATACGGCCAACAGGGAGTTTGATAACTTTATAAATGGACAATAAACAACAGACTTAGTTTTAATACCAGTAAAAGTAAAACAGTTGCGATGTTATTTTCAAACAGGCAAAACTCTGTCGCAACACCTCTATGTATTGATATTGATGAATGTCGTATTGATCTTTTGAGTGAGGATAAATTTTTGGAATGCATGTACCTTATAATCATGTACACGTACAGCATACTTTCAGGAAATTAACTAAAACAGTAGGAATCCTAAATATAATTAGAAATTGTGTCTCATTAAAATATTAATCAATATCTATTATGATTTAGCATATTTCTATCTATTGTATTGTGTTGCATTGTGGGGTGGGGCAGATGATGTGCAATGTACATCTCAGCCTCTGATATTATTACAAAAAAGATTAATCCACCTCACCACTTCATCAGACTACCATGCTCATTCAAATCCCCTCTTCCACAGAACCAGTATCTGAAAGGTCACATATATTTATAAGCTTATCATTGGCATATGCATGTTTGGGCATATATCATGGAGTTAGTAATTTTTCTCTAATCACCACGACTCTGACTCGTAATAGAGACATCACCATCATTCCAGCGGCTGTCTCAATGCCAGAGATCTATGTCTTATATAGGACCTATAATTTGAACTTCTATACCCAATAATATTAAATCTAGTTCAAACATTATTATAATTAAAAGAGCCTTTAAAAAACATTTATTTAACCATTATTTATAATATTTCTGTTCATTATAGCAGTAGAGTAACTCATAACTGTACGACTTCAATATGTTATCTCCAGGTTCAGTGATCTATGTTTATTTATAATTATTCCTTTAATTGCCCGAAACGTTTTTTATACTTGATAAACGAATCTTATTTGTATGTTTGTTGAAACTTATATTGTCTTTTGTTTTTGTACCTAAGATTTTTTTCTCAATAAAGATTCTAATTTATAGAAAGGATTTCCAAAAACTTCTGATCCAGTACTTTCAAAATTCGTATAACAGTGTGTTTTATATTTAAAAAAATCGATAAGATTGTAGATAACATATTCATAAACAATTGTGCAAAAGGAAATGATATAATTTTCGTTATATATTTAGTTATTTGCATTTCTAAGTTTCCTTTACTGAGCTTGGACAATATTCATTACTATTCAAAAGACAAAGTTCCAAAATAAGTGGGGGATCTTCACGTATAGTTTCTTCTTTCCAAGTGTTTGAACTGATTAATCCAATATTCTGAATATGTACGGTCATTTCGAAGCTAAATTATCACACAAATTATTTCTTCTGACTTTTCAAAACTACAAAAGTTATTGGCTTATTATTATTAAATAATAATAAGACATAAATAATAGATTTCAGAAAGTGATCTGATGTCATCCAAAGTGTTTCAGGCATGACAGCTTCTGTTATTCAAACTTTTCAAAACAGTTTTTTAGCATTTCTTTTTTTTATTCTTTGATGAAATTACTTGAAATCTTAACTGAATATTGTTATGTTATTCAAAACTAGATTTGCTATATTAGTTTAATATTTTGATGTTTTTTTCTATTTATAATACTTTCATATAGGCCGTCTATGGGTTAACATACTAATATATGACAGCTTGGGGTTATATAATATATGACATACTAATATATGACAGCTATGGGTTAACATGACAGCTTCTGTTATTCAAACTTTTCAAAACAGTTTTTTAGCATTTCTTTTTTTTATTCTTTGATGAAATTACTTGAAATCTTAACTGAATATTGTTATGTTATTCAAAACTAGATTTGCTATATTAGTTTAATATTTTGATGTTTTTTTCTATTTATAATACTTTCATATAGGCCGTCTATGGGTTAACATACTAATATATGAATATTTTATGTTCATTTCTGTAACAATTATTAAAGGTGTTTGAATAGATATGTTCTTAAATATTGGAATACAATCAAAATCTATGAAAAGATAGTTCAAGATATTTACGAATAATTATATCCTGAATTGTGGCAACATATGTCCATGCAGTACAATATTCCACTTAATTATATGCTTTTGTGGTTTAATATATCTCTTAGGTTACTTAATATATTGTGTCTATATATCTATATATATTATAATATTGCAAACAAGTGCGAACATGTACTATGAATGCCTTGTTAAAATATGTGAGCATGATACAGCAATGAATATTCAATAATATAAAGTTTAATATAAGGACTGTGTACAAAAGTCCACTCGAACATCAAATATTATTATTGTCTATTTGTTGTGGACTCTTGTCCACTACAAATTTTCATTTTAATTTCTAATGTTATTCTTAGAGCCATTTTGGGATTTATGTCCAGTACAAGATTCCATGATTTATTTTCTCAAAATCATTGCATTATGTACTATCGGATTAAAGAGTCACTGATATGATGTACTATCAGAAAAGAGTTACGGTTGTGTAGCAACGAAAACTAGGCAAGTTTTAATCTGAATAATGTTTATCTAACATTGATTGACAGATTTTAATGGTATTGAATACTAAGCAATCTTATTTATAATAGACATTTTTTAGTTGTACTATCAGAGAAAAGAGTCACTGTACATGTGATGATTTATAATCAGAGAAATATTGGCTCTGTGATGATACTAATTTCACCAACATTAGTTTTTTAATTACCTTCACAGGAAATGGATAATTTGTATTAGACGACATTTATTTATCGGATTAAAGAGTCACTGTGACGATGTACTAACAGAGAACCTGGATATTTTCATTCGCCAACTCAAAAAATATTAAACCAAATTGACTAAAATTTGGTAGGATGATTGTTCAATGCCTAGCAACCATCTGGTAGAATTTGGGGAGCGATCTGGTCAAAGGTCAATGTCAAAATTTATAACTCAGAAAGTTTTCAATCATATTGCATGAAACTTGGCGGAGCGTATCTTCAATATCCAGGAACAATTTGGTTAATTTTGGGAGCGATCCGGTCAAAGATCAATATCAATGTCATTTATAACTCAAAAAAAGTGATCAATCAAATTGCATGAAACTTGTTGGAACGATTTGTCATTATACAGTTTCCAGTTTATCAGATTTTTGGAGCGAACAGGTAAAAGGCTGAGGTCAAGATCATTTATAACTCAAGGATTATTGGATGGTCAAGATCATTTATAAGCGGCGATGAAGGAATGCGCTCTACCGAGTGCTCGTAATCTAATTTCCTATAATTATCATCTACTACAACTAAAATCATATTAATAATGTCTATAACCAAGAGTGAAGTTTTCCTTCCAAATTATGAAACTAGTAAATTTAGGAAATAAGCTACTCTCTAGTTCTCATGTACTTTTTTTATCACCATTATCTCTGTCAATACTCTTCTGTTTCGAAAACACTATCAAATTCTCAGAGATTAAATCATTACAGAAAGTTATATTATTAAAATTTTCATTTTGAGTTGAGCCAATTAAGATATATCCATTATCTAACTAATTTCTCTGAGTGGTTGAACTTCAGTTTTGCAGCCACGTATGAACCTTAGATTACGAGTTATAAATAAGGGTTAGATAGATTTGTTTCAGGGACAACAGATATCTAGTCTCTATAAACCCCTGTGAAAAAAAGGGTTATATATCCTGCGAGCTTAAAAGGAGCGGTGACATTGTACTGAACAGTCTGATAATAACAAAAAAATTAACACATGTTAATAATTAAATGTGTTTCTATACAGTTAATGTACCAATAACTTATATAATGAGTAAAATTCATTTAGTCTAATAATCATAAGCTCTAGAAACTGAAATAAGTAGTATAATTTACAGGCCGAGAAATAGACTAATTGTTTCAAATTAATTCGTTATCTACTCTCATCTGAAATATGTATCGGATGAAATATGTCCTGTTTATTATTATATGACATTTATTACATTTCTATACAACTTTAAACAATCAAAACGCACATTGATTTACCGATGAGCTTAAAATCGGAGTTTTTGTGTTCCTCAAAGTCCTATTTTTGAGCACATCTTTCTATTCATAAAATAGTACCTAATAGGTACGTTTTCATTCCATCACGGAGACATGCCGATGTTATGTTATAGGTAGGGTAGCACGGGGCAGCGCGGCACCCCCTAAGCTCTTTCCATAGTATCTCCAATACTATTGAACCTAGATAATTGATTTTTGCAGTAAAAGATACACCAAAAAATCGGCAACACATGGTAAACTGTTAGGAACTAATAATTCATATTTTTGATTTTACTACACTTTTCCCAAGAAGTGTTAAAAAACCGTTTTGCCCCGTGTACGGGGCAAAACGGCAATCATGCAGGGCAAAACGGACATGGGGTGCCGCTTTGCCCCCTTCATTACATTTTAAATGTATTATCTATGAAAGTTAAAGAAAAACAAATTTTGAATAATATATATTTATGTATATCCTGAAACAGGCTATGACATTGGCCATTTGAAACTATACATTTATAGTGTTGACTGTTTTTATATATATTTTAACTAGTCAAACTTATCTTATATTTATTTCAATGTCAAATAGAGGTTCTTTTATTACTTCTGTAGCTAAGAAATCCTCCTCATTAAACTCGTCTTAATTATATTGTCATATATCAGTGTTTTAATACAATTGACAGCTCTCTCGGATAAAGCAGTTTTCAAAAGGGCTGCTCTGAAGATTCCACCCATGTCATATATGGTCATTCTTTAGCCAGGACTGTTCATGATCCAGTTATCAGCACAAGAGTTATATGAGCTCTTCAACGATTTGATATAGTAAACGTCGAGCAGTTGCATTTTATGATAAGAATGAGGAAGTGAAGTTAATAGTTCAAATACATAGTCTTGGCAAAAGTTGATTGCATCCAGACACTGTGGTTTCCAACCAATATGATCATCATTAGAAGATCCAGTTGATTTCACCAAGTATTGAAGCCATTTAAGAAAGAGACCTCCATCATTCTGAATAACTGACATTCTCCATGGATCCCAGAGGAGCTCCAGTCATGAAAGTATCTCTATTTTTTTCTTGGAAATATGAACATTGGTGATATGAAAGATCCTCATGCATCACAAAACTGACCAATTCAAGTCTTTCGACACTCGTTATCATACAAATCTGCTTAACATTTTTCTTAGCCACGAATTTGGTGGGATTTTGATGCGTTGTAATTCCGGTTTCTTCCATGTTCTATATTTTTGTTAATTTAAGTTTATTCAAAATTTTTACATACACTTTAAAAAATGGATCAAGTTTTGAATTATTAAACTCTATCACACGAACCCTCTTGGTTGCCTTTGATTTGCGGATGTTAACTAAGATTGTAGCTTCTAATGAATGAATTGAACCAATTGACGCCTGCCTTTTTCGATTCCTTATTGAAAAATTGTTAGACATTAGTACGATCTTCTATATCCAAATCAAAATTACATCATGGCTATTAAGTCCAAGCATACGGTTTTGCATATATGTAACATAATTTACAATTTGTAACTCCACATTATTTGAAAGAACGCAATCATTCGTCCAAGATGTGGTACTCATGGTGAATTAACTTTGCCATCATGAAGCCTGCTCAACGTTGTAGTATGAATACATTTTTTTAACCTATAGTTGTCTTCATCTTATAATATTGCACCGTTATGAACAAGGAAAATAAATGTTAATTGTAAAAAAGTTTTAAAATCTCCTTATTACTACGTTCATAATTAGTTTTACGGGGCAAAAAGGCACCCATAGCCGCTTTGCCCCCGCATACCGTGGCCTCATTGCCCCAAATGACGCGCCATTTTAATTTTGAAAAAATTATTATTTAAAAATACTTTTTTCATTGTATTTATATACAGAAAATTAAGTAAACCGATAATACTATGCATTTCATTATGAAATATTTTGATATATTACACTTGACAGAATTCAAACATTACTCAGTGACATTAAAAAGTTATATCAAAATGACTTAAAATAGATTTATCGCCGTAACTTAGAGAAATATCTCCTCACCCTCACAAAACTAACTACACTGTAGCTTAGGACACCGGAGAACATGTAAAAGGTATCTGAGAGCTACCTTCCATAATATTTTGGAAAATAACTGGGGGTGACTTTTGACCCCGGGGTGCCGCTTTGCCCCATGCTACCCTACCTAGGTCACTATAGGTGTACTTTTGTTTTGGATATATCTCTGTTTCTACAAGCTCAATTTAATTAAAAATGATATTTTCTTCGAGAGGTCATTACTGAAGAAGTAAAAAAGTATCATATGAACTTGGATTTTTATATTGATCATAGTTTTTTGTTCCAAGGGCAGAACCGAAGACAGCTAATTTTGTTTTGTATACCTAATATCAGCGCCTGTTCTGTCATGGACATAGCCTCTATAAACACTGTAAACCGTATAATATCATCACCTATTCTGTCATAGACAAAGCCTCTATACACTCTGTAAACTGTATAATAGCATCACCTGGCTATGTCTATGACAGAATTAGTACAGGTATTATACGGTTTACAGAGTGTATATAGGCTATGTCCATGGCAGAACAGGTGATGATATTATACATTTTACAGAGTGTTTAGAGGCTATGTCCATGGCAGAACAGGTGCTGATATTATACGGTTTACAAGGTGTTTAGAGGCTCTGTCCATGTCCATGAGAGAACAGGTACAGGTATTATACGGTTTACAGAGTGTATAGAGGCTATGTCCATGGCAGAACAGGTGATGATATTATATGGTTTACAAGGTGTATAGAGGCTATGTAAATGACAGAACCTAGATCCTAGCTATGTATGTTTTATGTAGCCTATATGACAATACCGATTCCAGGACAATAACCCCCCGTGCAAAAAAACCACCGCGGTCAAAAAACCCCCGTGCAAAATACCCCCCGGACAAAAAAAAAACCGTGCAATAAACCCCCCGGACAAATACCCCCCGACAAAAAACCCCCAAGCAAAAAACCCCCGGTCTATATAAATAGCATAATTCATTTTTATTAATATATTAAACATCATTCAAAGCGAACCAATAATTATTACATTTTCTTCGAAAATATGACAATTTTTCTTTGCAAAATAAGGTATACCCAATTACCTATTTTATAGTAAAAATAAGTACAGTATACATTTTGTCACTATCAAACCTGGCCGGGGGAGGGCAAGCCCCCCCCCCCCCAATTGGACCGCTAACCTAACCTTAGGTGCACTATATCTCTTTATATTATAGCATATAGTAATTTTATTAATAAAAAATGAATTAAAATGAATTATGCTATTTATATCGACCGGGGTTTTTTTACACCGGGGGTTTTTTGCTTGGGGGGTTCTTGTCCGGGAGTATTTGTCCGGGGGGTTTATTGTACGGGGTATATTTGTCCGGGGGTATATTGCATGGGGTTTTTTTGACCGCGGGGGGTTTTTTGCACGGGGGGTTATTGTCCTGTCACCGACAATACTATGGTGTTACCTACCTATCTACCTAGGTACAATGAATTCGGCTATCATTTCTAATCTCAGGCATTATGTTATTAGGTTAGGTGATTCCCACATACTTAATAAATAAATAATATCAATTTTCTTACCTTGATTGAAATTAGTGACAATAAAAGTTAACAATATAAGCATTTAAAACATTATTTACTAATAACATGAATATTCGGCATCGTAAATAATTTTTCATACGAATAAAATGTTTTAGTTTAGTAAATATCGTAGCCTGTTCTGTGGTAGACATTGTTCTGTGGTGGACAGTTGCTGTGGACATCGCGAACTTTACCCCTTTAAGCATATTTGCCAGACTTTCGAATCCTACACACAAATGATGATTGAAAATAGTATAGGTAGTTAGAAGATTTATTGAACGCATTAAGAATAATGTGGGTAGAGGGTACCTACATAGAATCACCGAAACGGACCGATTGAGGACCAAAACGGTCCGATTGGGGACAAAGCCGGATCTAATCGGGCCGAAACGGAGTTAAGTAGTTCATAAAAACACACTTAGGTAAATAGTTAGTACTATACGTAATACATTGGAGAATGAGTAATTTAACTGATAATAGCTACCTACTTATGTTGAAAAAAAAATAGCTACTTTGAATGCTCATATCCTATAAGCATTCAAAGTAGCTATTGTTTTTTTTTTCAACATATGTAGGTACCTAGGTAGCTATTATCAGTTAAATAACTCATTCTAAATATTATTATTCTTCTCCAATGTATAGTTCTAACTATTTAAGTTTTTTTTTGTTAACTACTTAGCTCCGTTTCGGCCTGATTAAATCCGGCTTGCCAAGTAAAATAGTATGTCTCTTAAACTCGCCATTTGTCTCTCCACATCTCTCCAAAATTCAACAAATTCTCTCCAAAATGATCAAATTATCATTAATTCTCTCCAAAATAACATTGTAGCATAGGAGAAAAATAGATAAAACTCGCCATTTGCAATTGAAGGGCTCAAAATAACAGTCACAAACTTGCCATTAAAATGGAGAGTTTGGACATGCTATATTACTTGGCACCATATACAGACTGGTCGGTCCGTTTCGGTGATTCTATACACCGTGTGGGTAGAGCCGTAGAGGCACTAGGTGGAGTAAGAGGATCGGTCAGTGTTTGGTGAGCCTGGGGTGGGGTTGGGATGATTTAGATGGTGTTGATTTTGGGGAGATTGGTAGGGTGGTGGAGAGTTGTGAATTGTTGAGATGGTCAGACTCAGATAGAGAGAGGAGGTCAGGTCAAAAAGCTCTCTAAATGCATTATTGCATATAGAGTTAGAGAAAGATTTGGAAACGGAGGCTGCTATGACAATACCTGGGAGTCTGTATTATTGTTTAGGGCAAGGAGCAATACCTTGAGATTGGGATGGAGGTTGGGTCACGGGTGTGGAGGGGGTGATAGTTTGTGTGGTCTTTGTCAGGTTGACAGGTGGGTGCTGAAAATTTAGACCATTTCTTGGTAACATGTGGTAGGTTAGGAGAATCTAGAGATAGGTTTGGAACTTTGGGGTTTGTAGTGTGGAAGATGCTATAGGTTTTGGCACCTTAGATTTAAGAATTGTTAAGAGGTACCTGTGAGAAGTTTGGAGAATTAGACAAGGGATAATGGTGTTAATTAGGTTCTAGGGGGGCGCGAAAAATTCAATGCCCGAACTCTGGCCCAACCCCGCCCCTCCCCCCTGCTGATGCAGGTCTGGCCATTAAAGAAGAAGAAGAATTGTGTTTCAGTCTCTGAAGAGAATATTTTTGAATATTACCAGAATATAGAAAATTACCATTATAGTATAGAAAATTAGTATAGTAAAAGAGTTCCCTCTTTTACACAATCTTTTCCTTATGGTGTGCTATAGAACAAAGTGTTATTTCTTACTAAATTTTTCTAAATAACTTGAAGTTGAATGTTAATATAAAAATTAAATTATGTATAAATCTAACTTATAATAATTTTCCTTCACTCTTGTAGGGTCATGCAGATATATTGCGGCCCTCTAATTTTCAATTGCGGCCCTCTCAAGAAAGTCTAAAATATTCTGAACCAAAATTACATTAAAATATTGCATAGCTATCAAATTAAGCACAGTGCATGCTCTAATTCCAGATTATATTTCATGGTAAATTCCACCGACTTGTCTGTGGAATTTTTCTCCATTATAAATAATATTCTGGCAAAGTTGGTGGATTTTTAGCTAATTATTCCTATGGTGCCATTAATTTATGGTGGAAAAATTGGCAAAATGTTGGTGGATTACCAAAATTACTGGAAATTTATGGTGGATTTTTTCAGCTTTTTAAAAAAGTCAGTGGAATTTTGTGCACCAAATACAGACTGGCTCCCAGTCTGCAGAAACTGGTAGAGAGTTCGTAGAGATCTCTTATTCTGTTCGTAGCAAAATTAATGTAAATATAGGGATTAATTCAGAAGTGTTCGTAGCAAAATTAATGTAAATATAGGAATTAATTCAAAATTGTTCGGAGAGATTATCCCAAATATCTCACATATTCTGCAGACTGGACTGGCTCTAATTTCTTACTTATGTTTTTAACAAGTGTTTTGAAGCTATGACATTTCTGTTGTCAGAGGCCGTAGTTAGTTAGTGGGCCGCAATTTACCTGCTTGACCGGGACCCTATAAAATTTTTCATTAAATTTTAATTTTTTAATCCACTAGAAGACTCCTGCAACAACTGTAATTTGTCAGTCTGCAAAACATGGGACTTTTTAACATTTTCTGTGTGAACAATCCTTACTTTCCTCCTATATTTAATTATTTACATTAATTTTACTGAGAACATGAGCCAAAATAGAAGATTTTTTGGAGAACATTTTAACAGTTCCTGCAGTCTGGGTAATTTGTAAATATGATGCCTAAGACGGTACTCAGCCATACTAAATAGATTAAAAAATAATAACAGTCTGTATTTGGTGCATAAAATCCTTTCGACTTTTTCAAAAACCTGAGAAAATCCACCATAAATTTCCAGTAATTTGGCTGATCCACCAAAAATTAATGGTACCTACTAACATAGGATGATACTGATAGGAATAATTACTAGCTAAAAATCTGCCGACTTTGCCAGAATATTATTTTCAAAGGGGGAAAAATTCTACCAATTATATTTTCACATGTTATTATTGGAGACGTATTGAAGAAATTTGGCCATTTTGGAACAAATTTGAAATTTTTTGGAGACTTACTGTCCTGAAATATGAAATCTTGGTGACAGATTTGACACACGTTGCAGACTGGATTTTGGTCCTGGTTTTTGGAGAGAAATTTTGTCATTTTTGGAGAGAGCTGAAGAGACAAATCAACTAACAAAATCCATATCATTCAAATGCGCAACAATTGGATGATATGATATTAAATATTAATAAAAAAGTATTTTTCCAATTAAAACAAAACAATTATTGAATGCATAAACTAAAATAATCTGTATCATTCGAACGTGCAGAAATAGATTGATGCTTGATGGTTACCCATGTTTTAATGTATGGTATGGACAAAGTCGCCAGTATATTGGCGACTTTTGAAGGGTAATATAAGTTGGAAAACCTGTAAATAACTAGTGAATCACTCCTAAAATAGTCTAAGAGATATACATGCATGAGGCATGAAGCATAAGGATGTTTCCAAGTGTAAAATCTTCACTAGGAAGCCAAATTTCTCCTTCAAAGTTCCTTAAATGTGGCGACCTGGATCCATTTTCTCACTAAACTGGCGACTTTCCTGCCACACTTTAAAATATGGGTGGTTGCACTATCGACTGATGGCTGCGCTGCGCAAACTATTGATGATTGATCAATAGATTACGCAGCAAAATTGGTCAATATCGCAGATCATTCAAACGCGCGTGACATATCCATATATTTTTTATATAATAGTTTATCCATGAGACAGAACACAGAACCAGAAGTGTTAATCTCCTAAATAAAAATTAAAAAATGTTTCAGTCCTCTGTGAGACTGTGACACTGTGCTTAGTGAAGTGTTATTTGACATTTGCTTGGTAGTTTCATTACTCAAAAGTAGCGTCGGACCGGGTGGCTTTGCGCATTTTCCGCATACTTTGATTTTACGAAAAAACTAGAGAAGTCAGCAATCTGATTTTTTGTGTGCAGATAGATGAAGGGTAGACCTAGGTGGTCACCAAGTTTCAACTCTTTGAGTTCAATAGAAAAAAAGTTATCATCGAAAAACTGTGCGCAAAGATCGTGGGGATAAACCGGGTGAATTTTGCGCAATTACCGGGTGTACTTGCGCACTGCGCAAATTCACCCAATGTGAAACTGCGCAGTGCGCAAGTTCATCCTATGTATAAACTGTGCATAGAAAATCTAACCCCGATATGCTATGCAACTGCTGTGCAACTGCCCCAAACTGCTGTGCAACTGCCCCAAACTGCTGTGCAACTGCCCCAAACTGCTGTGCAACTGCCCCAAACTGCTGTGCAATTGCAGTGAGGCTGCTGTGGAATTGCCGTGAGTCTGCTGTGGAATTGCCGTGAGTCTGCTGTGGAATTGCCGTGAGTCTGCTGTGGAATTGCCGTGAGTCTGCTGTGCAATTGCCGTGAGTCTGCTGTGCAATTGCCGTGAGTCTGCTGTGCAATTGCCGTGAGTCTGCTGTGCAATTGCCGTGAGTCTGCTGTGCAATTGCCGTGAGTCTGCTGTGCAATTGCCGTGAGTCTGCTGTGCAATTGCCGTGAGTCTGCTGTGCAATTGCCGTGAGTCTGCTGTGCAATTGCCGTGAGTCTGCTGTGCAATTGCCGTGAGTCTGCTGTGCAATTGCCGTGAGTCTGCTGTGCAATTGCCGTGAGTCTGCTGTGCAATTGCCGTGAGTCTGCTGTGCAATTGCCGTGAGTCTGCTGTGCAATTGCCGTGAGTCTGCTGTGCAATTGCCGTGAGGCTGCTGTGCAATTGCCGTGAGGCTGCTGTGGAATTGCCGTGAGGCTGCTGTGAAATTGCCGTGAGGCTGCTGTGAAATTTCCGTGAGACTGCTGTGGAATTGCCGTGATATAGGAGTATCGGGGATGAATATCACAGGTTTATTAATGAATAATAGCTCTTTAACTTTTTAAATAAATGTGCGCAAGTCCACCCGTGAATTAAAATATTCCCAGGGTGATGTTGCGCATCTAGTATATTGGTTATATCTCAATAATTTATACTTATTATTGAAATCTTCTTACATGACGTTAATCTGCAGTAAATTATGCGTATCCAACGTAAATTGCAATCAAATTGGAGCATAATTATCAACACTACAGCATAGTTCGCGGAGATTCGATTCTAGTCCAAAATAATTATTTTGCCATAAAAAACATAGGTCTATGTTTGAACACTTAGTATCTATACTTAATCTCTTACAATTTTCGTGAAAATTATGCACTAGGGGGTTTAAGAGCTGCTCTTTCCAATGGAGTTGTCAGATTTGAAATATTTTCACGCATTCACCGTCAATTACCGATGCGCAACTTCACCCGGAATGTTGAAGTGCGCAAAGCCACCCGGTCTGACGCTAGCACATTATTATTGTGGATAATTCCTTATAATAGTCATTACTTATAAATTTATTTATAGTCTAAGTATAGGCTATATTAAGAAATTTAAACATTATTTTAGAGTAGGGTAAGATGGGAGAATTTGGTAAAAGACTTTATTTTTATTTTTTAAAGAACCTAATTTCGAAAAGTTACCATCCATCGTCCGATTGTTACCTCATTGGTATCAAATGAAAGAGGACATTTGAGAGTATTAGAAAGTGACCCCAGACTGCAAAAACTGGTTCTGTTTTTCTCAGTTCCATATGAAAGTATTCACTTGAGAGCATTATTTATTTATAAGCTGTAATGCTAAATAAATTTCCTCAAAATGATAGTGTTTTTTATAACATAAGACTCTGACAGAGAAAAAACAATGAAAATATTGAAAAAAAATTGATACATTGTTCTGATCCAATTATTTCTATGTACTATCATTAACAGTTTGAGGACTCCTTTAAAGAATCTCATATAACATCTTTTGACAACTTATGTGTCATTTAAAATTAAACAATGAGGTTGTATCAAATTATCCCAAAGGTAGGGTAATTTCATACTTAATATTTTTATTTTTCAAATTATCACCACGGATGTATGGAATAACATATTGACTAAAATTATTACATGAATCGATAGCCAAGAGGCTGAATGTGATGAATAAAAATAAAAATTGTGAAACATTTGTTAATAAGTTTATAATTAAGCAAAAACCTCAATTTGTATCAAATTATCCCGTCTTATCCAACACTAAAACAGTTAAACCCACTGCATTTTTCCAAAAGCTAAAAAAATCCACCCATATATTTACAATTTAGCCACTGAAAATTAATGACAAGATAATGTAGGAATAACTGAATAAATAACTAACATTCCACCAACTTTGCTAGAATATCTTTTTCAAAGGGTGAAAAAAGGGGTTTCAAAACAGTTTTATTTAAGTTTTAAACTTGCCGAGTTGCCAATAAAATGGCAAGAAACTCATTCGAGAAAGAACAGACGGACCATTAGAACAGTTTACCAGTTTATTTTGTATCAAATTACCCTGTCTTACTCTTGAGTACTGAGAAGGTATGTTAAATTCTATTGTTTTCTATTAATAATAATGCATCAGTGGCTGCCGCATTACCTGCATTAGTTCACCTAGTAGACACTAAGGTAGTAGCCAGTAGATTAATTAACTAAATTAAGTTAAGTAGCTACACTCCTTCCCTTTGTTACCAACTTTGGCAACAGTATCTAAAAGCTGAGTGAAGCACCACATTATGGCTCACTATAATACAGCGCACCACTGTACAGTTGTACTTTCTTTTAATGGTCTCAACGTAAATGGCTGTTATATAGTTTGTTGTATCCGCTAGTTTGTTGTACTGTACTGTACACTTCATGATTGTTTAATGACCTAGCAGCCGGCAGGTCATTGTTAAATAACTCACTGTAACAGTGAGTTACAGTTAAATGCAGTCTCTAGTCTGGATAACTCACATGTCAGACAGTAATCACAGACTGCCTAGCCAAATAAAATAGTATGGCTCATAAACTCTCCCTTTGTCTCTCCAGCTCTCTCCAAAAATCACAAAAATTTTCTCCAAATTTATCAAGTTATCATAAATTCTCTCCAAAATAACATTGTAGCATAGGATGAAGTTACATATTTCTTGTAATTCGCAATTTAAGCTCGAAGTGCTCAAAATAACTGTCAAAAACTCACCATTATAATGTTGAGTTTGGACATGCTTTATTACCTATTACCTTACTCTTTTACTTGCCAATATATTGGTGAGTTTGTGATAGTAAATCTTAAAATCTAAGCCTTTAAATTGAATTTGAAGAAAGATAGCTCATCTTCTGATTTTTCTCTTATGCTGCCATGTTATTTTGGAAAGAATTTATAAAAATTTTGGAGAGAAATTGGGCTCCATTTGGAGAGAGATGGACTTGGTTAGAGAGACAAATGGAGTTATGGAGAGTTTATTAACCACACTGTTTTACTTTGCTGAGACTGCACGATACTTTTACCCAGTCTGCATAAACTGGTAAAGTGTTCTACTGGTCTGTCATTTCTTTCTCGAACGAGTTTCTTGCCATTTTATTGGCGACTTGGGAAGTTTAAAACTATTTTGAAACCTAATTTTTCCCCTTGGAAAATAATATTCTAGCAAAGTTGGTGGAATATTAGCTATTTATTTGGCTATTCCTATGTTATCTTATCATTAATTTTCAGTGGCTAAATTGTAAATATGTTGGTGGATTGTTTTAGCATATCAAAAAATGCAGTGGTTTTAACTGTTTTAGTGTACCTACCAAATACAGAGTGGCATTGTTAGAAAACTATTTCCAAGTTAGGAGTATTTACCATGAAATACATTTACACTTACAGTTTGGTCGGTATTCATGGCCAAGTAAAATAGTATGACTCATAAACTCTCCATTTGTGTCTCCAGCTCTCTCCAAAAAATCACAAAATTTCTATCCAAAGGACCAAAATGATCAAATATTATAAATTCTCTCCAAATTATTAAAATTAACATTGTACCATAGGTGAAAATTATATATTTCTCGCTATTTGCAATTAAAGAGCTCATAAGAGCTGTCACAAACTCGCCATTAAGGGACATGCTTTCACCAACTTGTCAGAGGAATTTTTCCTTTTTGAAAATAGTATTAATTCTAATTCTACCATGGTGGTTTGGTTTAAACCAAGCTACAAAAAAAACATGGTTTATTTGTTTTTTTTATCCTTTGAAGCTCCAAATTCATTTTTAATTTATCAGAAATCATCAATATTATATTTATACCATTTAAATTAGTTTTATTAAATCATTTAAATACATAAATATATTATGTAGATATATTAAATATAATTAGTTAATCTTAGCAGTGTAATTTTTTCATGGGAGACATTAAAATTCAAAACCAAAGGAAAATAGAAATATGGACAGGGTTTTCTCCTCACCATATTGTATTAGTATCATTTTATAAAGATATTTTACATAGTGATTTAGTAAACATTAAAATATAGTCTAGAGTCACACTGTGATATTCATTTGCTAATATGTTATATTTTAATTTGAATATCTACATTTGAAATGTAAATCAATGGAAATATAAGAATTTAAGAAATTTTGAACCTAGCTATGTTATTTAAAACTTGATCTTTGAATTTTTTAAGAGCTCATTAAAGTAGACTAGCAGCTAAGAATTATTCATGAATTGGTAGTAAAATGTTACATAGCATCTGCATTAATTAATTTTTTCATATTTTATCTCGAATAAATCTATTTTTTTCCCATAATTTACCAAAATATGAATGATGTTTTGTAATGTTAATCATGTACAGTGATCAGTTATGAACTAATAAGTATCTATATGCACTTTTATTAAATAATTGCATGTAAAACCAAATATACCAATAAAAACCAAATAAATCATGGTTTATTTGTTTTTTTCGAAAAAACAATTGGTTTTTGTTTTTTTCAAAAAAACAATTGGTTTTTGGTTTTTAAAAAAAAAAATTTGTTTTAACAACCCTGAATTTCAGCCGTATATTCCTATATTAACATAAATTTTTCTGTGGCAAAATGTTTTTTTTTTGATCAGCCAAATAGTTACCAAAGATCCATGTCTTCCCAGGTAGCTGTACCATACTCTCAAGACAGGAGATCAGGATCCCAATCTCCAATTTGGCTGAGTTCCATAAAATTATTTGAATAATTCTCACTTACTGATTTAATAGCTAAATGTTTCTTTTTCAGATAATTATATATTAAGTATGTATGAAGATAAATTTATAGAAGATGGCATTTTATATAGTGCTACTTTTGTACGAATCAGAATGAAAAATATGTTAATTAAGATTCAACTATGTAGATACTAGAATGGAAAATGGTATGATCATATGATGCAGAAGTCATTAATTTACCAGGTGATTTTCATTTGCATTACCTTCAACTAATTTATGTCCAGAATGTTTTTTATGTTATAGCTAGCTATTGAAGTGAAATTGTATTGAATGTGTTAAAGATTATAGCAATATAATTTTTTTTAAATTATTATCAATTAATTATCTTCATATGTGTCTCAGGTTTTAGTTGAACATGTTATTGAGCTTTGTCTATCTCTGAGTAATTTTATTTATCATTTATTAATTCATTTTTATTTCGATTTCAGGTATTAATATTGAATGGACAAAAAATGATTCTGTAAGAGAGAACATCCACTATTTGCTAATAGCAGAAGATCACCAGACTGTTGGAGGAATAGCA
Organism: Caprella mutica; assembly: GCA_947561585.1. NCBI lineage: Eukaryota > Metazoa > Arthropoda > Malacostraca > Amphipoda > Caprellidae > Caprella > Caprella mutica. The sequence goes on from CANNZV010002498.1 coordinate 21,783, forward strand.
GAAGAAGTTGCTGATTACATAACTAGTGCTGTTTATGGTGATGCAATCATTGTAGTCTAATAATATGGCTTCATATTTCTAAATTTAATTCATTAGTCTATTGTCATTAGTCTATTGTCATTAGTCTATTGTCATCTGTCTATTGTCATCTGTCTATTGTTATTAGTCTATTGTTATTTGTCTATTGGTGAATGGATGAGACGGCCCCGGAAGGGTAGCGTCCCTTGGTGCCCGAGCTGTTGTAATTTGGACTATGTTTTTTTTTCTTCATTTTTACCATGTTTATCATTTTTTCACGCTACTAGTAGTTTTAGAGGATAGTGCTTGGGTTATGCTCTACAACCACGAGGTCTAAGATTTTGTGTTAGGTAGGCTAGTAGGCATCATTTATTTTCACCTCTTCATTTTCCTCTTCCATCCGTGAGTGCAGTCGATGCTTGTCATTTTTCGTCACATTTTTTGACAAGTGACTGCCTCTACGGACTATCTTTCCTTTATCCATGACCTTTGTCACTGACTTGGGTAGTCACCTTTATCATGAAGCCACTTTCCTTTCTGACTGCTTTTTCTAGTCTCTTGTAGCTACTTGATTTCTTTTGACGTCAGCGATATGACCTTTCGTTCTGAAGCAGTAATTAAATTCTCACTAAAATTAATAATTTATCTCAACGGTTCTCTAAATATAATTCGAATGTTCCATTTGTTAAAGAGCTCTACCAATTCCTAATAAATGTTTTTTAATTTACCTCTTTCAACAATAATTAAATTTGTTAATTGATAGTTTGTTATTCTTGATTTTTTAGTCTCACTCTGAGTACTTATATTAAGAGTGGATATCAGACTAGGGGTATGAAAACTTTATTGCCGATTCCCCCTCCCCCTCTCATTGTACCGAGGCTACCTCTAGTTACGCTTTCTTTTTGCTATATTTTAGGTTTTGTTTAGTTTGGCGCCATTTTTCTTAAGCTATCCTTTGTATCTCTCTTCAATTTCTTATTTGTCTTCTTTTTGCCTTGCTGTATCCATGAGTAAGCAGAATGACTGTGTTGGTCACTTATCCATGGGTAAGCACTGCTTACCCATGGATAAGAGACCTTCACAGTCATTCTGATCTGGGGAAAAGTGACTTTGTTCAATGAGTCACTTTACTGCCTGGTACTGGTTTGCTATGACTGGTACAAGTGTTTGATATAGGTGTATATGGTCTTTTGTTCCGAAGTCCCTACACTTTTACTTAAATTCATTTCTGTAAATACTAAAAGTAATTATGGAGCAAGTAAAGATATCGGACCACAGTACGTTAACTTTACTAGCTTAAATTCTGGTTCTTTATCTTTACTTAAATATTTGACCAATAATTGGATTAAGAATATAATTCTGGAATCATAGATACCACATTATATTTTTTTCCATCTTTTTACTACTCGTTCTAAACAAATTAAAATGGATCACGATTTTTATTAATTCTTACAATGCATAAAATATGTAAAATTAATGTATAAACATTAATATTATCATTTATACAGTTGTATGTTTATGAAATACTAAAATGAATTATTTTTAAGAAACTGAAAATTTTAGTGGTCCGTTGACTTTACTAGATGAATTTCTGGTCCGTTATCTTTACTTGCTCCGAACCTCTTCATTTTCCTCTTCCCTCAGTGAGTACAGCCACGTTACTTGGTCACGGAATATCTGTTGTGCATTCATGAGCTTGTTATCGAAGGTGGTAGGTGATTTTGTTCCCCACTTCCCATTCTGACTGCTTCTTCAAGTCTCTTGTATTTAATTTCCCTTTGACATCAGCGATTGATCAACAAATGTTCTGAGCAGATACTGAACCCCCAATAAATTAAATTAATGTTCAATAAAGGACGGAAAAATTAAGGTTGTTTCATTACATAATTTATCCAAATACTATTCTGTACTATTATTTAGCCTTAAGCATTTATAGTTTTTCGTGCACCCAATTAGATCAAAGTCGTAATCTTACTTTGTTATTGGCTTTAATATCATTTCTTGTCCATTCATCCAACCTCACAGTCTACTCCTCTTTCTTCACACCCTCCACACCTCAAACCACTCATCCATCTCCTCGTCTTACTTCACTTGCATTCAGCACTATACAGCATACACTCTTTCTTTCCCACTGTCTCTCTCTGACCTTCTTTCGAACATCACTGAATTCCTACCCTCTCTTCTTTGCTTCTAATATGTTCCTCTCTTCTCAGTCACTCTATTCTCATATCTCTGATTTATTTCACTCCAGTATTCAATTATTATTATCACAATGGCACCTCTTCTCCATATTATTTATCCCTCTTTCCCACATTTTTTTCATTCCTGTTAATCTTCACATCAAAATATTTATACCTCAATATTTTTTTATCCTTACCAATTAATTCATTAACTGATTCTGCTCATCCCCAATCACTATTTCTTATTGAAATGTCTTATATTTAATTTACCTTTTTTAATAGACAAATTCATACATCTTGGATCTATCACCTCTTTTGTTTTCTTATGATTCTACTACTATTATTGCATTCTCCACTGCAGACACAATTTTTTTCATAGTTTACTCTTCATTCACCTTATAATAATACTTTTTTTTTCAATCTGCAATCCCTGTCTTTCCTTCTCTAGTGTTTGATAGTCAGACTCAGGACTACAACATATTTTTCTTGATAGTACCGAAACAGTTACAAAAATATGAAAAATTCTTGATAACATTTATTCAACTAGTATGGCATAAGAATTGGATTCAAATTTCAATTCAAACAGATTTAGCCATTTTCTGAATATAAAGCGTTAAACTTCGGTAGTATGTACCCATGAAATTATATGACGAGTGATTGCAAGACTTCTCTATAGATATTAAAGGATTTATATTTCATTTTTAGTAACAATTTGATATAAACCTAAAATTATATGGATTATAAGTAGGGTTGTAACAATATACGTTTCAAATGGTATAGAATAATACCTATATACCGCTGCTGTAAAACCATCCGATACACTTTAATTCTCTTCGTCTATAAAATTTTCAGAATCTATGATTTTAAATGCATAATGTCACAACCCTACAGTTATAAGTAGGGTTGTGACTTTGCATATCTTGCATATTGGTGAAAAAATGCATATGCATATAAAAAAAGCATATGCAAATCTTAAAATGCATATGCAAATAGAAATTCCATATGCAAATAGAAAATGCATATGCATTTTTATTTTGCATATGCATTTTCTATTTGCACATGGAATTTCTATTTTATATACATATAAAAAGTGCTTATTAAAATAAATTGATTAATGATATTCAAATGATAAACTTCTACATAAATAAATGATAAACATCAGGCGAATGAATAAGAGCTAGATATTTATTCTACTTCAAAAATTTAAATATTATAGATTAGGTTATAACGAGGTGGGGAACTTGGTTGAACTCTGCTTCTTAATATTCCAGATAATTATTAGAGAGAACTTCAAAAACTTCTACAGAGCAGAGAAATAATGAAAATATATCTTGCGTTCTTAGATTCAACATTCTCAGTAATTCCAGCAACAATAGAGCAAATTGAGGCGTGAGACAGTTCAATCTCAAAAGTGATCACTAGGGTTTTGACCATGAATTAAACTATTTGATTCATGGGTTGTGACCATATTCTTTATGAAAATTTGGCTTTTATGCTTTAAGCTTGATAAATAGGCTTTTATGCTTTATATATATATATGCATTTTATGCTTAAAAATATATTCTTTTATGCTTAAAATATGCTTTTTTATGCTTAAAAAATGCTTTTTATGCGTTCAGGTTAGCGTTATATGCTCAACGATATGCGTTCAGGTTAGCTTTATATGTTTTAATTTCTTTGAAATATGGCCAATTGTAATTGGGAGTTTTCATTGATGGTATATTTCGTTAATTAAACCAAAAACAAAATAACTTATGTAATATCTTGATTTTTACTTGATTTTTTTTTTGGTGTAAATAAATGAGATATATATTACTATATAATATAGAATAGCTATAGCTACACCTCTTTTTAATTTCTATAGAACTCTTCTAATCAAAGAAAACGTGTTGAGGAATAGGTTGACAAGATCAAATTACTGAAAAAACAATAAGTTAAGTGTTGGTTTTAAATTGTAATACCACTGAATATAATCAATGTTTGACTAGATACTAGGTTAACTAATAAAATATTTGTTAAATTATAAATAATATTATTTGAGGGGCCGTTGTAGGATTTGTATGGTCAGAAGAACGGATAATTTTGATCTTTTTTAGTGGGTGACCGTTTGAAGATCGTGCGCTTTACGAGCTTTACCTGTATAAAAGATACTTCATATTTATGACCTGTTAATGTACTTGGAAGCAGACTTTATAAGAAGTGTTTTAATATATAAAAATTCACAATTAAAAGATATTAACTTTCATTCTAAATCTGAGTGTTTTATCATTATTGCAATTAATAAAAAAACATTTGGTGAAAATACAGGGGCTTCTTAGTAACAGCCTATTTCGAGAAATAGATGGAAATCTAGAATGTCTACTTAACTGAACTACGTTTGATTTTTTTTAATTAAAATTATTTTCTGCATATATTTTGTATATGCGCTTTATAAATGCATTTATTTTGCATATGCGTTTTATAAATGCATATGCGTTTTATAAAATGCATATGCACTTTATGAAACGCATATTTCCAGCGAATATGCACTAAATTTTTATGTGCATACACTGCGTAATATGCAGTGCATATTGTCTCAACCCTAGTTATAAGGTACTATAAAAAGTCCTCTCAAATGAATAACGCCTCCCTATAAACAACGTATATCGATTCGATGGATTGTTCCATCGAATCGACAGACCGTTGTTTGTAGGGCTAATAAGTATAAAAAATTCAATATCACAGTTTCGTAATTTAATTTTTTAAATATTTTGAATTTGGTTAGCTCCATAAATCAATATTTACAGGATGGTGTTAGAAAATTATTAGGCAAGCTGAAAATCCATCAAATAAGCGTAGTGAAGGATAAAGGCTTGCTCACACCTGTCCGTGGACAAAAATCTGTTAATATCTCATTGCTTTTTTGTAGAAAGTAACTAAGCTACAAACAAATCACTCGTCTCTATATTCAAATGGATACTACAATAAATTAATTTGAAAGGGATTTTAACTTTCGGTTTTTCAAGTCTATGGAAATGGCCATACTACTTCTTTGGGATAGTTTAAATTTCGTACAGGAAATGCATGTGTGTAGCGCTTTTGTATCTCCAGCATCAAGTACCGATATAATTAGATAGTAATATTATGCAATGGGTCTGTTTCAACTCTGAAAACTATTTCACCTACAGGCTACAGAACAAAACATTTGTGCGCAAGAAATAGTGAACCACCCACCACGACCTCTCGAATTTCACTGAAGACAGCAAGGCGGAGTTACACTCAGACTGAGTCAGTATCTCCGCCCCTTTAGGTGTGGGGATGGGGAAGGGACGATCGCTGATTGGCTTTTACTTTAAGTCATCTGACTTTATAGCTATACCTTGGAGTCACGTTTACGTTCTTCCTGTTTTTTTTAAATCTAGTGTAATGAAAGACTACTTATCTCGGGAACATTTTCACAGATACTACTTTCGATAAGATATTACGCCCAATGGACACTTTATTTTATAAAGTTATGAGTTCGTAACATTTTTTTTAAATATTTTGATGATTAACTTATTTTTGCTTTGACTATAAGTTTGAAATCATGTTTAACTTATTCTGTTAGTTCAAAAAACCCTTTTTATTAATAATTTCGATGTCAGGACTAATTATAATATAATAATTTGACTAGAGAACATTTTATTTTAAAATTTTATGAGTCAAATCTTTTTATTTTAAATTCTTATATGTTGAAATAATTTACTATAAAATTACTTTCGGAGGAAACGTTTTATTTAAAATTTTATCGATGTGGTCGACTTTTCTTAGGCATTTCGATCTCAGTCACAATTGATGTAAATACTTTTGAGCTAAAGTTTATTTACATTGAATGAATTGATCAAAGTCCAACTTAATTTAAGTATTTACTTTCAAATCACATTTTCGATGAGCTTATTATAGCTTGGTACTATTTGAAATAAAACTTGCACGTTATTTTCTCATTTACGGTAGATTATTAGTGATTAATACTATTTTTCTATTTTATCGTTATCTAGGTACTGTTTTTATTATTAAGATTATATATAAATTTAGTTTATCTTGCAGCTTTATACGGAATGGCATGTTTATTTAAAGCAATTAGTTCACAGTAATCTTTATCTTATGTTTGTAGATCTTAGGTACATTTATTTAAAATCTTTTGATCATATGTACATTGACGTAGAACGATATAGGCATAAGGAACATTTGCCATAAATTACTTACGTTGGTACTATTTATTTTCATATTTTAGGTCTCTGTATAGCCTATCATAAAAGGTTTAACTAGAAGAAATTGCATTAAAATCAGAGCAACAATATTCATCCTGAGAAATTTGAAAGCTAACATTATGGTTATCACAAAGTCGTTCACTCTGTAACGGTTAGAGAGGAACTGATAGTATATACTGGGCAGTGAATTGACTAACAATAAGCACAAGTGTTCTATTCTCCACAGATGTTGATGCTTGAATGAATGTAGAAAGTTTAATTGTGAATAAACGAATATACTCCACATGTTATTGAGGTTAACATTTTTGGTATTATCCTGAAATTAATTTCTATTGATCTATTCCAGAGTTAATTGATATGCGTATTATATCAGAAGAATCATTGAGTTGATAGTCATATTTTGGTGGTATAGTTAACAGTGAAGATAAGGAATCGAAAAGATAATAACACTTATGATATTTAAACTTTAGGCAATGAGTGCTCGTGACTAACTTGAAATGAAAATTAGGATGATTCCTGTACATGCTGTACCAGGTCTTCAGGCTATCATTTATGGGCATAGTCCCCATCCATCTCCTATCGATTGCTATCACATTAAGATCTGAACTTTTATTAGGATGGAAGTCGCATTTTCCCAGAACCAATGCTTTTACAACGGCAGAGGTGTGGAACCCGCAGTTGTCCTGCACAATTCGAACATCTCTGTATTCATCTGCAGGTAGAACCACAGTCCTCAAAACATCTTTCACATTAATTTCCAGAATACCAAGCCATTCTCCAGTTGAAATTTAATATCAAGGAAATAGTAATTAAATATGATTAATATCAATTCCAGATTTAAATGCGAGGCTTAACCTCGCTCGAACTAAAAAGTGAATCGTAACTTGAAAGTCTAGTCGGGCTTATCTTAAGGAATGCAAAAATATGCAAGTATCATTGTTGTTTCTGGCGAGGGGGGGCTGGCGAGGGTTTTATAGAGCTGAAGCCTTAGGGGGTCAGCCTAGTTAGGTAGGTTACTCTTTGTTAGAATTAGGTTAAATTACAGTGGGTTAACAACGTTAAGACATAGAGTTTATTTAAAGAGTAATATGTTATACAGATAGAAGTCTATTGGAGAGATGAGTGTAACACATCTCTCACTGAGTAATGTAAAGAATCGACAGACTTAAGAATTTACATGCGGTGTTATTTAACACGCGCCGGAACTGTAATGGACTTAAAACCTTAAGTCCGTTTCTCATAAAAGTAATACATTGTTATTTAAACAATAGGTAATTTAATATAGCTGAGCTAGTCTAACAGGAAGTTAACATTAAACATATAAAGAGTGTGTAATACATTTAAACTAAAATTTCAACACTCTTTTCTAATATAGTATCACAGACAGTATCTGGCACCCACGACCAACCAAGGATCCGTACGTCTGCCGGGTTTTAACTGGTGGGTGTGGTCATGGGTGGGGTTTTCATGTTAGTTAAATATGGGCTAGATCAACTTGGAGGGTTACCACTGGAAACAATTGTTCATACCTATTTGGATTGTTGTGGCGTTCAATATTTTGCCGCACCTAAATTTGAGTTAGATCAGCTAGAGAGGTTACCACTTGAACTCATATTGACAAATTCTCCAGCATAACAACTCCATGTATGATTATAAACCACTGCCAGACATTTTTCAATGGTTGGGGCCCCTGCCGGACGAACCCAAATCGACCATGCCCAGAATCGAGCTATATCAGTTCAAAAGGTAACCACTCCAAACTTGTTCATTGCAGCAACAAAATTAATTTTGCTTAAAATATGTGATACTGAATTGTTGATTGAACTGTAATCGTAGTAACTGTCTGCTGTGGATGATTTCTAGATTTTGTGAGGTGACAATTAGATGCTATTCTGACAGGTTTCCCTCTCTGATTTTGGAAACTATGAACCCTCTTATTATTTGAGAAGATACTAGTTTCTCAGTGAGTGTTTGGAATCTTGGTAATATCTTATATGCTTCGGAGCATCCAAGTGACTGATCTAACAACTGTACAATTTTCATCTGATGTTAATTTAACTCTTACAAGAGTGATGTACCCAAATAGTACAAACTACTACTGAAGCAACTTCTTCAGTATATATGATCTCCTGTTTACACACGTTAATTGTGAAATATTTTGTTCAATCAATAATAAACATTGAGGCAGCTTTCACCTCTTCTAAAGTCATCCTACCAAGTATTACAGTTGCAACTGCAATCTAAGCATCCCTATAATCAGGTTAGTTTTCTAGAAATGCACTTACAGCACAACTAATGTAATCTTTAATAATGTGATTTATTTTTAGTTTCAAAAAAATAAAACAAAATATTATCTATTGTAATAGGTTTGCATAATGCATATAACATCGAGGGTTAGAGGGATGTTACTTATTTTCTCTTAATCGATAAAAAAACATCTTTATGTATGTATGACGTATTAAACAAACAGATGTATTATTGGAAAAATAGCCATTCGCTGCACTCTTGCTGGCTCCTTTCCTCTTCTTATTTCAAGATCTATTACTTATTATTCAACCTCATCACCAGTCTTCATTTTGGCCTCTTGCAATTCCTTTCCTTCCAACTCTATAACTCTACCAGCAAAATATTAAGTGTAGCCTCGTGGAATAGTTGTTGGATCTCTATACGAAATGATCGTAGCTGGGATCTATTCTTGAAATCTTGTGAAATTTGCTTGCATGATCGGACAGATTCAGATAAAGATTATTGCAAATAATGCACATTTTCTTGCAACTATAGTTCTAATCTTGCAAGGTCCTACCTCATCACTTTGCACTATTGTATATCAATCACGTTCTCTTTTGAATGATCATAATTCATCACTGAAAAAACCTAAGTAACTATTCTAGCTATATTCTTTTCGGTGCTAGGACAATTGCCACCCGCGGACAATTGCCACCCGCGGATAATTGCCACCCCCGGACAGTTGCCACCCGGACAATTGCCACCCCCGGACAATTGCCACCCAAATAATTAATATCAGGCCACTTAACTTTAAAAATGGTGCTAAAATATGTATATTATTGTTGTACGTTTAATTATTAATTATATACAATATAAGATAAAAAAAATATTATTCGGTTTCTGAATGTGCTTTTTAAATCTTATATTTTTTAAATCTTATGTTATTGAATACTTTATATCACTTCTTTAGAATGATTCAAAACTGTTTAATTCCCTTCGTCTATAACATTTTCAGGATTTAGGATTTTAAAAACATATTGTCACAACCCTAATTATATTGTCAGGATTCTTAACTTGTAAATTATATTATTGGGTAGTAATATAAATACCTATTGTTTTTCCTTTAGCAAATAATTATAAATAAAGACCTATTCCGGGCGAGATATTTTAATTCTATTAATGGAATATTGTCTGCTCCAGAAATTTAGTTTACTAATGACTATATCACTGACATCAAAAGGAAATTAAATACAAGGGACTTGAAAAAGCAGTCAGAAAGGAAAGGGGCTCCATGAACAAAGTCATCTACCGCCGTGGGTGACAATGCTCATGGATCCAGAAAAGCTACTCTGTGAATGCAGTCACTTAAAAAGGAAAATATTAAATGTGTAATGAATTTTCTTATCTTATAATGTATACTAATAATAAATAATCGTACAAAAATAATATACATATTTCATCTCCATTTTAAAGTTAAGTGGCCTGATAATAAATATTTGGGTGGCAATTGTCCGGAGGTGGCAATTGTCCGGGTGGCAACTGTCCGGGGGTGTCAATTGTCCGCGGGTGGCAATTGTCCGTGGGTGGCAATTGTCCGGTCACGATTCTTTTCTTACCATTAATTCGATCATTTTTCTTTGAGACATCAACAGTGAATTCGTGAGTTTCTTCAGTTATACTTGAATGAACAACATCTGTAAGGTGACGACGAAGTTAATACGTGGTGAAGGAGTACTCACTTATGGGGTATTTTACAAGATGACTACCATCTTTTGATATTTTCAGCTACACAGCATCTTCACCATTGTCGTTTTCTAAGTCAAATAAAGAGTTTATTTTACTAGTTAGCTGATTGATGGGGTTACTATTCAGTAGTCCGACGCCCCATTAGTCCGACACCCCATTAGTAATTAATTACTGATTTAACATAAAACATATGTACATTGGGGGGTACAACAAACTATAGCGGATACAACAAATTAAATTAAATGATGAAATCAAATGAGGGATTGCATCATATTAATTAATATTAGAAATAAATTAAAATAAAAGAGTAATATAAAATTTCAAAAATGAAAGAAATGAAAAACTATTTTATAATTTAGATTAGTTAATAATTGAGTTTACCTATTTAATCATATTTTTTATATTTTAATCGAAAAATAACACAGAAAGATGTAACTATCGGACTATTGGGGCGTCGGACTAGTGGGTTGTCGGACTAATGGGGCGTCGAACTACTGGCACGTCCCCGGTTGATGGCTTCTTTTACAGACCGTTTGTTATAGACCTTTTTTTAAACTGGCGTATCTTATTAACAACTTCGTTCACTAACTGATCTGATAAGTGTAAGTACCATCTGTTAAATTTTCCAACACTCTCTTAAAAAAATTTCTTCGCGATTATAGCTGTATTTTCACTAATGCCGATTTCATTCATATTTCTTTTTAAAGACTATACCTACATGCAATAGCAAACAGTCATCAAATTTTGAGATTTGATAGAATTCCATTCGGATAATAATTTTGTGTAAATTGAATTGTATAGATCAAATATTAATCATTGTAAAAGAAAGTACTTACAATAGACTCGTAATCTATTTTGAAAATATTAGGTTTTGTTATGGCGAAATGACACTTGATTCTGAAAAAATTAAATGAAATCTTAGAACAAGACCTATGCCTAACACAATAAATTGTTCTACAGATTGCTTTAGAAGTTGAATGAATGCTGCAGTCGCTGACTAAAAAATTATCAGCATTAAAAAAATCAGTACGAAAGAAAAATAGACACGCAAAAATCCAGATAAAAATAATCTGTAACACAGAAAAATGAGAGATTATCAAAATATCGGAATTACAAAAAAAAATTAAATTACAAAAAAATCCAAGATCATAAAAAATCTTGGATTCCAAAAATTTATTTAAAAAAATCCGAAAAGGTATATTTAAAAATCCCAAAACGTTTATTTAAAAATTCGAATAATTTAAATATATTTATAGTCCGTTAGTTTTATCGGATAATACACCAGATAAATTTATTTTTAAACTATGATTGAAAAAATATCCCATATCTTCTGATGAGTAACTAACTCTCTAGTCTTCCATATAATAAAGAAAGCAATGGTGACTCTATTCCACACACACAAGTTAAATTTTGCTACTCCTCAAATGCAAATCAAATTCCAGTCTCTCATAGAAATATTCCAATTAACTATTCAAATCAGGACTCAAGAGATTCCGAACACGAACTGTGATTAAGTTCCTAATTCTCTGTAGCTTTAATTGACTTCCAAATAGAGGGTCAGCAGAAGACTGAGATAATCAACAGGAAGGGACAGAGACTCTCTGAGACTCAAAAGATAGAGAATTTATTTCTAGGGCTATGTGATTAAATACTATTTCAAATATAATGAAAGTCTCGCCGAAAATGTTTTACTACTGTAATTATAAACTATAATTTTGATTTAAACAATATTTAAATGATATTTCCTCAATCTTCAAAAATATAATCAGTTTATGATATACACAAAATGATAATCAAATAATATTTATTTATTGTTTATCTTTATTGTCATCACTTCTATGAGTTCTATCTATTAGTTTTACCCAAACGTGTGTAACCAGAAAATATAATATTCCGAATCATAGGCATAATTTTATTTTTGCAAAATATACAATAACCATCGTAATACATGATGGTAATCATATAATATATGATTACATAATATATAATAATATATCTATGAAAGTAACCATATGATATGCTCAAATTAATTACTACTTTTACCCCCTAAGAACGGTACAACACCTGCTACAGTCATACGTCTGGCAGTGACCTCAATGGAGAATCTCATTGACCCAGAGTTGAGTGCTTTGATATCAGCAGCGCATCCATTAGTCCATTGAAGCTGACATGAGAGTGACAAGCCTGCTGTTAGAAGTGAAGTCTCAACAATAGGCATTTTTAGAAAGATCAACAAGTGGTTTACTTTTCTCCGATGATGAGGAAATCGATCAAGGATGCGAGAAATAATCTAGAGGGGCAGGTAAGTGAAAACAGGTTGCCTTTATCTGTTCATTTTCTTGATACTACGTATATTACTCGTATAATGTTTCTATTAGTATATAATTTACTATATAAATACATTAGTATATAATTTACTACATAAATTCATTATAGTATATAATAACATGAATATGTTTGTTTAATACAATCAGATCTTTCATTGACTAAATTGTAAGATAAAGTAAGTTCAAAATATGAATATCACTAATTGTCACTCAAACCAGTTTGAATGTTTTTCAAATAAAATTTTCTAATTTAATTTATGACCTATCTTATAATTTAGTGTGACTCAAATTTTACATTATGAATACTTTGAAGCTTCATTGTATTGAACAATGATTGCATAAAATAAAATTATCTATGTGTATTTTTTTATAGCTACCGCATGGTAGTTCAAATTGGTTCCTTGTCATTATTCATAGGCTGAGGGGAGAAGCCTACGGGATTTATTCCTCTGTTGTTAAGATTTTGAAGAAGATCGTTGTTTACGATATGATGCTCATGTTCGCAGCCCAGGGATTGAAATTGGTGAATGAATGAGATTGAGAAGATTCGAGAGCGGATGGAGAAGATTGAGTAGAGATGGTGCAGATTGGGAAGAGTTGGAGGAGATTAAGGAGAGACGAAGGTGATTGAAAAGATATGAAGGAGATTGAGTATGGAGTGAGGAGATTGAGAAGGGAGGGAGAAGATTTATAAGGGAGGGAGAAGATTGGAAAGGGAGGGAGAAAATTTAGAAGGGAGGAAGAATACTGAGAACGGAGAGAGAAGATTGGGAAGGGAGGAAGAAGATTAAGAAGTGAGGAAGGAAATCAAGAAGGGAGAGAGAAGATTGATATGGAAGGGAAGGTAGAGAGAAGATTGAAAAGAGAGTAAGAAGATTGAGAAAGAAGAGACAAGAATGAGAAGGGACACAATTCTCTTTCATTGGATTTCAAATTCGCAACTCAAAATAAAACGGACATTTTAGTATATCGAGTATAAAAATCATAGAGTTATGATAAACTACACTTGAGAGATAGTGTTGCAGCGATTACAGGACACTGAAAACCTTTTTTTGTTTCAGTTATTTATCATTACTCCATTGAAATGACGCCAGATTGCCAGTTAAGTGACTCCAAAATAAGGAATTAACCGTCCTGCAAGACGCGATATAATTTTGGCCACTGGCTCACTACTTGATAAAAAATCACTGAAAAATACATACACAAATGTTTGCTATCAAATTGCATAGAAATTGCAGTAGCTATTATACGTAAGGATGAACAAATGGCATTACAATTAAAAAAAAAAAAAATAGCTCGTATAGAACCTTTACAAAAATGAGAGAATTTTTGAAAATGAAGCAAATACAAATTTAAAATCTGAAATATAAATTCATAGAATACTTGATTAATTGTTGGTGATTTAAATATGAAGATAAGTAAGAAATAGTTGTACAGAAGAAATAAATAACATAAATCACAATTAATACACAGAACTAGATTTAGTTAAATTGAAATATAAATAATGTCAACAGTTCAAAAATTTCATATCAAAATAATGAACTGAAATGATAATTAAATGTTATAGAAATATGTACGGCTTATAATGCTGTTATATAGTATAATTGATGGGAGAAAGTAAACTTTTAATATGATAACATACAAGTAATCATTAATCTGAATTGCTTGACACCATAATTTCCAGTAGTCCATAATATAGCGGAGATTCGATCCATGAATCTCGCAGCAGCTTCACCAGGCCTCAATATTTCAATTCCTAGCGCGTCCTCTCTCCAATAAGCTTCTGACTTTCCTTCAAATTAGTTTTGGTTTTTCTAAGTCGTCCATCAGTGTCAGAGAACATGACTCAGCAGTTATTGAGCGTAGATTTTATGAGATAGATAAGTAATGTGAGAAAGATGAGCAGATAAATATTACGATTGAATTGGAAGAATTCATATGATAGTAGGAACAAACTTATCTATAGGATAGTGAAAAAAAAACATTGTACCATATCGACAGATTATCATCCGTTTCAATAGTTTTTTTAGAATGAAATCAATAATTGAAAATTAAAGTATTTCAAAACTATGAATACAAAATAATCAATCTTTGTATATTACCAAAATTTTAATAAAATGTATCCTTTAAAAACTTAACTTTAAAAACTTACCTTTAAAAACTTACCTTTAAAAACTTACCTTAAAAAACTTACCTTAAAAAACTTACCTTTGAAAACTTACCTTTAAAAACTTACCTTTAAAAACTTACCTTAAAAAACTTACCTTTGAAAACTTACCTTTAAAAACTTACCTTTAAAAACTTACCTTAAAAAACTTACCTTAAAAAACTTACCTTAAAAAACTTACCTTTGAAAACTTACCTTTAAAAACTTACCTTTAAAAACTTACCTTAAAAAACTTACCTTTGAAAACTTACCTTTAAAAACTTACCTTTAAAAACTTACCTTTAAAAACTTACCTTAAAAAACTTACCTTTGAAAACTTACCTTAAAAAACTTACCTTTGAAAACTTACCTTTAAAAACTTACCTTTAAAAACTTACCTTTAAAAACTTACCTTAAAAAACTTACCTTTGAAAACTTACCTTTAAAAACTTACCTTTAAAAACTTACCTTTAAAAACTTACCTTTAAAAACTTACCTTTAAAAACTTACCTTTAAAAACTTACCTTAAAAAACTTGCTTACCTTTAAAAACTTACCTTTAAAAACTTACCTTTAAAAACTTTCCTTTAAAAACTTACCTTTAAAAACTTTCCTTTAAAAACTTGCTTACCTTTAAAAACTTACTTACCTTTAAAAACTTGCTTACCTTTAAAAACTTGCTTACCTTTAAAAACTTACCTTTAAAAACTTACCTTTAAAAACTTTCCTTTAAAAACTTGCTTACCTTTAAAAACTTACTTACCTTTAAAAACCTACTTACCTTTAAAAACTTACTCACCTTCTGAATAGCAATGGCCTCGCTCTTGTGTTTTATGTTCTTGGCTATGGCTTCTTTAGTTTTTTTTTGTTAATCAAAACTAGATTAATATATGAGTATAGTTACAATGATTCATGTTAATTGAAATTATTTTATTACCAAGTTAATAGTCTTAGACGTGGTTTAACATCGCTCAATAAATACCATCAATGAATTTGATTGTCGCAGAAGAGATAAAGAGACTATATATAGATTATAGACAGTCAATTCAGGATAAAATTAGATTAAGTTATTTTAAACCGTCATTTGATTGTCGGTAATATGATTTATTCTCATCACTTGTATATATTTAGGAATTAGCTCAGTTACTATGGAAATAAAGCAAAAATCTAGGATACTATTGGCAATATCATATTTCACATACAACGAATTAAGTGACATACATTTAAAGTAAATATGTACTACATAATTTTATCACTCTAATATATTTCGATTTATCATTGCTTTTGTTTTCAGAAGCAGATCTCAAATTTTCTTCCAAACTATAGCTCATAACTAGTTATAGTTCTCATTATTAAGTTGATTGTATGTAAATGCTAAAAAATGGAAAATTTATATATAAGAAATGCATCTAACAGTTAAATAATTTTAATTTTAATATTTTCAGCTAATATTTCTTATCTAAATCTCATCGAAAAATGAAGATACTCATAAATACCTAAAGATTATTCTTTCTAATTACATATTAGTTTACAAAAATATTTCCGGCAAAAAAAAAAGGAATGAATGGATATTATGTATATGTTTTTAACAATTTGAATTATAATAATCGATCCTATTTAGATAACATGTCTGTGACACATATAAACTGTACTCTGAAACTCCATGTAGCATGATTGTATTAACTTTATATGGAAAATAGCTTCAGTTCAAGATATCACATCGTCTATAAATGAAGCCCATTATAACAACTTTACGTCTACAGTTTTTCTGTCACTTTGCCTATCTAGGTTCGTAAAGAACTTTTTATTGGCCATTTGTTCTGAAAAACGATTGTACATCGCCTGATTTCAAAACTCGGTTGTAGGCCATTTCCTTATCCTAATTTTGCCTATAAATAAATTTTTCATCAACAATTGATATTTAAGTAATGGAAGTAAAACCAATTTCGCCCTAAAAAGGAACGAACAAAATGTAAATATAACATTCAAGAGATTCTTCAAAATACTCTGTATTTGAGATAGAGGATTTCTTTGTTTTTGTCGTAATATTGAAGGTTAAAAAACAGAGCAGATTTTTGTGTCTTAAACTCTCTCTGTTCTACAAGCGATTTAGGCATTTACATGTGAAAAAATTCAACTCAAATTAGCTTCGTTTGTTTTGTTTATTATAACTAAGCTAAGCACTTCCCTTTTCAAGATAAATAATAGAAATACTACATAGTGTCTGTAGATGCAATGTGGAAAATAAGCATAAAATCAATACTCTTTGAATCATGTCATTTTTATATGGAAAATTGGTAGGTACAGTAGAATTTTTCTACTGCGAACTTTTGATTTGTTCACGATAAAGGATTGTTTGTATCCCTTGAAAATTTTCTCTAATATTTAAACATAGAAGATGGGAAATGCTTTATAAACTATAATATATCTCCTAATAAGGTAATTAAACAAATGCAGATACATTCCATTGTTAGGGATAGGTCAGAAATTTATAATTAAACTTTAGTACCAAAAAAACCCGGCAAGTAGGAGCTATTAAGTTAATTTATCCCTGGAACTACCAAGCAGTCAATTTAACGTGTATCTAAATCAGTTAGCAGTAAAATGTTTTTTTTATTGAAATCGCTGAATAGAAAATGTAAATAATTCAGATGTTCGTAACTCAGGAAGTTCACCTCTCAGAAAGTTCGTAGTGGAGGAATTCTACTCCATATGGTACCTAATTACAACCACTTCTCATTCATTGGAATATTTTAGGTATTTTATGCATATCGAGTTAAAAATTACCATTATTTGTGAATTTCGAAGATGCTCTATTAGAATGATGAATTGATTTGATCGTAACTGTCATCCCAAAAGCAATTAATCAGAAAATGACGCGCACTGTCCCTTTGAAACCAAAAGTCAAAGTGTGACACAATAGGAACACGGAGAAACAAGTAGATAGATAATTTGACATATTCATAAATATTTAAAGATACTTATACTGTAATACTCGATTATTTCCTACCAATATCCACTCTTCTGGAAAATCACTCCAATTTCACAGTTTTCGAGATCTGCATCACTCTAAATTCTAAATTTTTTCTTCATGCCTCTGAGCTCTTGAACTCATTTCACGCTATCCGAGTTTTAGTATGGCATGAATAACAGAACATGAACTCTAAGCAGGTGACTTTTCAAAAACTATGTTTTCAATAATTGCATATTAAATAATTTAATATATTTTTCTTTTTGGTTGGTATCTCCATACAAGCATATATTATATAGTGATATAAAATAGGAAAATAAAACCTCATCATTAATAAATTCATATAGGTGAAAAAGAAATTAAAAATTATTTTAACAATTTCATCGTAAAATAAGTTATTGCATAATCAATTTCCTTTTATTTTTTATTGTTCATTTAAACATTAGATTAACTAATTCTCAAATGTAATTATGCTGTTCTGAAAATGTTCCTTGAATGTCACCACAAAAATGGCAGTGAATTTATCCCCGTATAATTTGTAGACCCCATTGAGCTAATATTTGAGGCAAGTTTTAATTGGTTCGTAAATTGGAAGTGGCGTTTCACATTGTGTCGCACCATTCGAAGGGGAATAGAAATGACGAAGTAAACAGAAATGTTTCAGACAGAGAGTATAGTACGAGAGAGAACATTTGTGTACAGATGAATTCCGTCTATAATGGAATCATTAAAAAAGTGGATTTGGTAATTGTTCTACTGACATTATATCTAACATTAATTAAAAGCATGATTGTCTTTTTTATTAATTATTGTATTTAAAAGGAAGTTTCGCGAATAGATGGAGATTATTTATACAACATACATGTTACCAAACTAGCTCGTTAGAATTGAAAAAAAAAACAGTGTGAACATTAAATGAGTAAAATATTTAAAATCACTTTGATTAATTGAGCTAACGTGGATAGGTATAAGAGTAATCGTCAGAATTTTTCATACAAATATTTCCTTTCTGATATTATTTTGTATCAGAAATGTGAAAAACAAAAACGCTTAGGTGTTATATATATATTATATACTATATAGAGACTATACAGGTAAAGCAGCTACAACAGTTGATAACGGTCATCTCCAAAAACAGACTAAAATGATTCGATCTGAATGCTCGTGCGTGGACACTTGACCGAATGACACTTGGCCGATGGATATTTAGCAGAAAGACAATTAATTGGCCGAAGTAGATTTTGCGTACATTTTTACCTGCAGTAGATTTTGCGTACATTTGGCTGAACGGACATTTGGCCGAACGGACATTTGGCCGTAATACTAAATTATATTCAATGTGTATGATAGTGTATCCATGAAACCAATTGCAGCCTCAGTTTAATTTATTTTTTATATTTATTTCAATGGAGTTGAAAGTTATGAATTTTAATATGTACATAGAGTGTGTCCATATATTACGAACTGGTATCTTATATATTGCTCACCAATTTGATTTTTCTTCATAATCATGGATTTCATTGCAAATATATGAGGTGGAAAAAGCTTTTCTTCATACTTTCGAACTTGTTATCATTAGTTATTATATTTGAGACTAAGTTTTTATAGAATAAAAGAAAGTTATATTATATAATATATTATATAAAATTAGTATTTTCATTCTATTTAATAATATTACTATCCAATTTTTGTTTTGAAAATGAGAATCTTTCGGTCAAAATTAATGTCTTTCAGCCAAAATAATATCCTTCGGCCAGTTGTCTGTTCGGCCAAATATCATTCAGCCAAATTTCTGTTCGGCCAAATGACTTTCGGCCAAATGTCATTCAGCCAAGTGTCATTCAGCCAAGTGTCATTCAGCCAAGTGCTTGCTAACCCTAAATGCTATACAAGGGACAGGTTACTTATACAAGGGTTAATTTATATTTTAAGGTTTAATATACTATATATTTGTCTGCTAAGTATCTGATTATATATACTAATTATATTCATATTTCAATTGACAATCATTGATTATAATATATTATTTTTCTGATATTCAGTTATATCAATAAGTAATCCTTCTCCCTATACACATATTCTTTGATTAGATTTAAGGACTATACTGCATGTATATACAACAAATAAAACTGTATTTTTTATGTGATCCATGTCTAATAAGTTGCTCATACATTCGTTGTATTTCATATTAATGTAATATATAACACAATTTTACTTACTAAAAGGAAGAAATCTCATTTTGAAATTAATGTTCCTCTATTAGCGTTATTTTGAAATGCTGTTTAAAACTTACAGCGGCCATTGCTGTCTATAAAGGCTCTTTGTAAGATCATATAGACTGGCCGTTGTAACAACTATACCTGTGTACAGCTTGGCGGCGATAAAACTTATCTAAGATAATAACATATAGGTCAAATGTCAATGCATCCGCTCCAACATGATATTACAATATTGCCTCGCCTTGACAGTAAAAAGATCACATATTCACAGTATTGGTCTCAACAAAGACTTAAACTTATTGCTCCAATCTACATTTGCAATCTTAGACGAGGATGAGAGCTGAGAATAGGTTTTGAAAGAGAACGTCACTGTGATGATGTAGTATCAGAGAAAAGAGTCACTGTGATGATGTAGGGGAGGAGATAGGCTATACTGAGACCTAAAGAATTAATAAAAATAGTAGTAACGTAAATATCCTACTGCAAATGTTCCAAGTGCCTACATTATTCTAGGTAAAAGGACCTAAGATCAAAAATTTTTATTATAACGCACCTGAGATCTATAAATTTATGATAAGTGTTATTGTGAACTAATTACTTTAAATAAACATGTCATTCGGTAAACAGTTACAAGAAAAACTAAATTTGAATATAATCGTATCAAGAAAATCAGTACCTGCATAAAGATAATTTAAAAAAATAGATTTAATCACTAATAATATATCATAAATAGGAAAATCACGTGTAATTTTTATTTCAAACAGTACTGAGATATAATGAGCTTAAAGCAAATATGATTTAAAATATAATATTCTAAATAAATCGGTCTCTGATCTATTTCTTCAAAATAAATAAACTTTGGCACTAATATTTTTATACCTATTGTGATTGAGATCGAAATGTTTTAAGAAAAGACGAATCTATTTATAAAATACTTAAATAAACCGTTTTTCGGAAGTATTTTCTTAGGTAAATTATTGTATCGCAAAATAAATCAAGATAAAACAGTCTGGCTCCTAAAATTTTAAGATATAATGTATTTTAGTCAGGTAGTATTATCGAAACTAGGTCTGGCATCGAAATTATTAATATAAAAGATGTTTCAAACTAAAATATTAAGATAAACATATTTTCAAACTAATACTCATAAGATAAATGAGCTAATCGTCAAATGATTTAAAAATAATGTTACCCTGCTATAATTTTCGAAAATAAATGTCCATTGGGTATAATATCTTAGCAAAAGTCGTACCTAGGTCTTTGATATCTGTGCAAATAGTCCGGCCATATAATTGAAATAACACAAACTAGCCTAGAGCCTACCCGGCCTGGCGACTAATGCTCTTTGGAACTAAAATTAGCTCCACCCACACACACTCCCCCTCCCTCTCCCACACACAAAGGGGCGGGCCACTGACAACTCATTCATCATCCATACTCATGATGCTCGCAGCTCGCCTCTCAGTTCAGACAGAGACGTGGTGAGGGGTGTTACTATTTTTTTGCGCTCCAAATCGCTTGGTTTCTGTCTGAAATATTTGCCATGTAATATGAGTTTAAACAGAGCGAATGCATACTATGAATCTACTTCCCTCAGATAAAAAATATATATTCAGCAATTCTTCTTAATATTTGAAGTGAGAAATACAGGTAGACCACATTTTGATTACACAAATAAAGAGTTATTAGTAGAGCCCGGTTTCCTAGTTCTAACGAAAGTAGTCGAAATAGCGCTTTAAAAAAGTTTGTATAGCTCTAAAAAAGAGTTTTAAAGTCGGTGAAAAAGTCCTCATAATAGCTGAGTGTGTCCTAAAATTATTGCATTTTCTTTCTTTTATCCACATTATAGAAACTTTTAGAAGAAAATTCCACAATAACTATGCCTTTCTTTTTAATTTGTTAATAGCTGATTTAAAATTATTATTCACAGAACTAACGCAACAATTAATGGCAAATGTGAACGTATAATATCGTATATATAAGACTATGAGTTTAATGATTAGTAAATAATATCCATGTTTCTCAATTTATACGTAGCTTTTATTTTACAAGAAGCTAACAAGAAGAAAAAAAACTAAACTAAATTTATCCAAAACTATGTTGTCTAAGTCACAACCAACTTAGAGTAACAAAGACACTCACATAGAACAGCACAAACCAAATGCAAAAACAGTAACATTAATTCTTAATATAATGACTTGATAACTTTTTTAATTAATGAAACAATAATTAAGCTTCATTGCGAGAAATTACCAACATTTCAATGACATTTACAGCTGTTATGCTTAGTCTCTTGTCGCTTAAAATCATTTTTAATTTTGAAAAGATTATTTCAACTTTAAAAGTTTCGGGTTGTTTCACTTTGGGTTGTTTTGGTTTTTACAACATGAGCACTCAATTAACTATCACGTTCATAAATGAGTGTGTTCAAAGAAACTTCTTTACGGAAAGAGCGAAATTTACCGGTCACAATATATAAATAGGTACCATATATTAAGTTCATTTGGGCATATCTTCACTTCACGTATCATTCTATTTATTATTAAAGAAAACTATATAATATTATACTGTATCGAGTAGTGGTTTATTCATTGTTCAATTCAGTTTAATTTACCAATAATTATGTTCGTACGTTTTCTATGGAATATTCCTATAGAAAATGTGAATGAAATGGCACACTAATTTAAATGTCTCTTGCATGTATAATTTATCAATTATATAATAATCTGTTACAAATATATTTCGCACGTAAAGGATGGTTTATCACAGTTTTTATAGTCGTTTATACCATAATTACTAGTTCTATCTTTTAATTTCTTGTCAAAATAGCGTTTATGCTATAAACGCTATAAAAATTTATTTCTATGGTCAAAATAGCGTTTATAGCATAAAAACTGGAAATCCGGGCTCTAGTTATTACCTTCGCAGAATGCGGAAAGGATATATTTTACACGGCATTTGTCATCTTGTTTTTCGCTTAACTGAAAAAGTATTCCACCAAATTTACTGAAATTTAACTGGACCATTGGTCATTGTGCATAAACCATCTGGTAGAATTTTGGAAGTGATCCGGTGAAGGTCATTTATAACTTATAAAGTATTTAACCACATTGCATGAAACTTGGTGGGACGATTGGTCAATGTAAGGGAACCATTTGGTTATATTTTGGGAGAGATCGGGTCAATGATCAATGCCATTTATAACTCATAAATTATTTAACCAAAATGACTGAAACTTAGTGGGACGATCTGTTAATGTCCAGAAACTATTTGATAGAATGTTGGAAGTGACTTTGTCAAAGTCATTTATCACTCAATAACTCAAAAAGTAATCAACCATATTAAATGGAACTTGGTGGGACGATTGGTTATTATCCACGAATCAGTTTATTAAATAATTGTAAACGAACGGGTGAAATCTTTAGGTCAAGTCATTTATAAGCGGGGGCAATAGTATGCGTTCTACCGAATGCACGTAATCTAGTTGGAAATGGTAAAACGATTGATGTATGGCTCACGTTATTATATAATTGTAACTCCTCAAACATTTCATTTTGTACGAGTTACAATAATGAAATGGCCCCCTAGTCACAACGGTCTGTCGATTCGATGGAACAATCCATCGATTCGACATCCAAGGCAATCGAATCGATATACGTTGTTTATAGGGGGTTATGATAAGATATATTAACTCTTTCAGACCCTCACTTTTCAGAGAAATAAATGCCATATATTATATGCTCAAAGAATTATGACTATATACCTAACCATTTATGTAGGTGGTTCAAAATTTGAGCTGCCAAATTTTATTTTTAAAGGTGGTACATTTTCTGTTCCACTGAGCATTAAACATAACCTTTATGGTGGTAAGGAATATTTACCCACCAGTTTTGAAAGAGTTTTTAGGTGGTATACTTTCTGTACCATCTTGCATTAATTGTAACCATGAGTGTGGTATAAAATATGTACCACCAGACTCGAAAACAGTTGAAATTATGAAAGCTTTGATATAATAGTGTACAGTAAGTAGTCTGTCAGTAGAGAATGAAATAAACTATTAAAATCCAACCTTAGTTGAATATAAGTTACTTTATGTAATTAGTTTGATTCTTTGATTTATATAATTGTGCTGCAATGAACAAACAGTAATTTTATGCACCGAAAAATATAGTTGGCAGCAAGATAAGTTTAGAGTTATCGGACGGTTTCACATTTTCGAGTAAAAAATATGAAACTATTAGATAACGTTTAATTTATTGATGTTCATGGTACCTACCTGTAGCCTTGCAGGTATATAAATCAAATTACCAAACTAATTACCTACCTGTACTGAATTAGAGTTAATCTCATGTTAATATAAAATATTGTCAATTCATTGGCCTGTTTTAACGTTTATCTTTTCAATATACGCAATGCTGAACCTTCGTAACATTTTATTTCAATCTAACTCATAGAAAATGAAATGTTTAATCAAGGAGTTACAATTCAAATAAAACTTGAGTCGCAAATCGCTCTTAATACCTACCATTTTGTAATAAGAGCGGGGTGTGATAAAAAACCGGACTAGTCAGTGGCCCAGTAGATAAAGTACAGGCATGCCTCGCTTTAAGCATAACTCACTTTAATAAAAGTGGTACGTACTTATTTAGAGTCCTATTTCAAAATAAGAACCGTTCATAGACATAGAACACGGAGACAATTTTTTGTGATTATTTCACGGTAACTAAAAAACATCAAAATTATAATCCATATGAGGTTATTTGAAGCAATTGGTTCAGAAATTCAACATGTCCCATTTTAGGATAAGTTCCGTGTTATATTCGTAATACTCTAATAACTCTTAACAAATTTTCTTTCTACAACTCATAAAAAAGGAGATATATAATCAAGGAGTGACCATTATAAATTTTTGTTACTTTTAATTGCTTTAGTTACCGCTTGGTAACTAAACTGAGTCGTAATTTGATAACTAAAGCCTGTAGTTTCTATCTTTTACCATAATTACAAAGGTAAAAGTGAATTGAACTGTAAATTACTCTGAGTTCAGGATCTATTACTCACATTAAGAAAATATCAAATATGTATATTGATAAGGGTTTAACATCTGCTTCGAAAAAAAATGCCATATCACTGACCGTAATTACGTACAAGAGACTGTAAGAAGCAGTCAAAAATGAAATTTACCTACCACCGTCGGTGACAAAGCTCGTGGATGCTGAAGAGCTACTCCGTGAATGCAGTCACTTGCCAAGGAATGTGACGAAAAGGGGCACAAGCACCGGTGGTTGCACTCACGGATGGAAGAGGAAAATGAAGCTTACGAGGCTGCCTTACACAAAATCCAAGACCTCGTAGTTGAAGAGCATAAAGTGGTGTTTACACTATCAGTTTTGACTGTGGAGGTGAGTGTAAATCTTATCATTCCCTCTCTCCCCACCACAAAAGTTGCTCCCTTTATCTCGTCCACGCTATGGAATCTATCAATGTTAGCCATAGGTTGCCAAGTTGAGTGATAATCAGTCACACACCACATATCGAGGATAAAAGGTAGTGTGCGATAGTATTCATAATTTTATTAATTTATTTAGATACTTTCATATTTTAAATATGATGAACCAATGTGTATCAATTTATTAGTGATAGTTTTTATTTTTGAACATAATACAAAACTGAAAAATTTATCGCAAGAGATCTTAGGGGATAAATGGAATTGATTTTTTAAATCTAAATAAAATAGGATTAACGAGAAACATTTCACAATAATTTCTCAGTTAATATATAATAATGTAACTGGAACGCATTGAATTGTTTTTAATTATTGATATTGTAATCGAACTTTAAGATGAACATTAATAATCAAGATCATTTTCAATTTACATAAGCTATTTCATTAAGTTAAATTGTGATAACTAAATGAATTTGCTGTAGTGTAATTTAATTATAAACAATATAAACAAATATATACAACATTAAAAATATTAAATATATAATATAAAGCTAATAATAATAATAAAGGTTCTCTAGTGACTAAAGCCAATGTGTGTCGTTCAGCAACACCGACTAACTGTTTATAGTCTGAACGTCAGTCACTGAAACTACAGGGATGGAGTGTGAGTGAAGAGGTGTGATTGACAGTCACCTCCACAGTCAAAATTGATAGTGTAAACGCCGCTTAACCCTCTAAAACTGCAAGTAGCGTTACAAAACCAATAAGCATAGTAAGAAATAAAAACATTTGTGAGCCATCCCATTCTTTTCCATTCACCAAAGATTAGTTTCACGAAATAGCCCCTTGTGGCAATAAAATAGAATAAAATATTAACTATCAAACTATCAAATGAACAAGTGGAAATACAACAGGAAAATTAAGTAAGATGTATATTTTCAATTAGCTTAGTACATTCACAAGATATATGATTATTAAATGAAGTCAATTAAAAAATCTTGCTAAAAAGGAGTAGCTATCAAAACTAATAACAAGTGATTATTTGCTTTATTAATTTGAGTAAATTTATAATAAGTGGAATTAGAGGCTAATGAGGATGAATGCCCTTTTTCATTTCAAAATTGAAAATAATAAAACAAGTGATTATTTGTTGTATTGATTAAATAAATTATAACAAATAACAACTTTTAGTCTGTTTTAAGACATTCATAGCATCATGCACCATGTGACGAAAAGGGACACAAGCACCGGTGGCTGCGCTCACGGAAGCAAGAGGAAAATGAAGAGGTGACAGTAAATGAAGCCTACGAGCCTACCTAACACAAAATCTAAGACCTCATAGTTGAAGAGCATAACCCTAGCGCTATCCTATATAACTGCAAGTAACATTAAAAAAATGATAAACATGGTAAAAATGAAAAAAGACAATCCATTATCTAAATCACAAGAGTTCGGGGCCCAAGGGAAGCCACCCCATTTCTCTTCCATTCACCACAAACAGCTTCAGGATAGAGCCAATGGATGCAATACTTGACTATAGGCTGGAAAGTTAGTATTGATACTATTAATAAGGATTAGGGATAAATTTGAGTTCAAAAAGGTGCGTTACACAAAAAAATATTAAAGTAAAAGATAAATTATAATTTTGAAAAGTTAAATTAGAGTAGAGTTTCACAAATTATAAATTTACTAATATTAATAATTAGCTACCAAATATTAAATTTACTACTATTAACAAATATTTATTATTATTTACTATTGTTTATTAACATTTACTAATGTTTATTAAGTAATGTTTACTAATATTAATTAGTATTTATGTAATAATATTTACTATTATATCAATAAATAACAGTAATAATCAATCAATAATAGCAACTTTAACTAATAATAGTAACTGTTAGTAAAGAAATTTGATAGTAGTAAATCTAATATTTGGAAATTATTAATATTAGTAAATTTATGATTTGGGAAAATCTATTTCAAATTATTTTTCCAAAATTATAATTTATCATATACTTTTATATTTCTTTTTTGTCTAACGCACCTGTTTGAGCTCAAATAAATCCCTTTTAAGAGTAAATATTGTTTTTCCAACCTATAGCCAAGAAGTCGATCTACATTATTTTGTTTTAATAATTTATTTTTGTCAGATGGGGTCTTTGAGGGCAAAGGTCAAGGTCAATGAGGGAAAATACTCTTTCATTTAAAAATTTGAAATAATAAATTTTTACAACTAGGAAGATTGCCAAGCTTAATCTGAACAAAAATCCTGCCAACTTTTTGTTCTATGACTAATAATAAGAAAGTTATGAAATGGAGTTTTTTCAGCACAAGTACCCATTGTATCAAGTTTCATGCAAATCTGAAAGGGTGTGATCTTGACCTTTAGACCACATGTCCTGGAATGCCATAAGAGGAAAATGAAGAGGTGATAGTAAATGAAGCCTACGAATCTACCTAACACAAAAATCTAAGACTTCGTACATGAAGAGCATAACACCAGCACTATCTTCATTTTCAACAAGTAGTATTAAAAAAATGATAAATATGGTCAAAATGGAAAAAAATTGCATAATCCCAGTTACAACAGTTCAGGGCCAAAGGAACGCCACCTCCATTCTCTTCCATTCACCACTGACAGCTTCAGGATAGAGCCCCTGGGGGCTATAAAGAGATTCCGGTTCCGTGAGTCTGTAAGTAATAAAAAAATTATTCATATACATTCAATTTATTTAAAGGTCCCCTCCACTCTATTTTTTTATCTCTATGCATTAGAACTAATGTTCTTGATAATAAAACTGCAACCCATTTCAAATTGGGTTCTATAGTTTTATTATATGTAATTTAAGATTTTTTTCGTTCTTTCTACTACACCTCTGAATTTCAAGCAAAGAAAAAGCCCCCCGGTTCGATAGGCTAACACGATCCGACAAAATCCAAACAATAACAAAGCTGATTGATAGATATCAATGCTACCGGTACCGTATTGTCACTAAGATGTTCTTTGTGTTAATCGAGTTACTTTGTAACAAACTAAAAATGCTTGACAAAGACACCTGCCAACTTAATGAATGTTTTTTGATTAAATTGATTGAATTTCCATTTCAGCGTGATACCACAGCACTCCTATTAGGTATTCGTACATTAACTTAAAATGTACTATAATTTGGAGAATTGAGTCAATTGAGCTTTGGTCTAATATTATACTTTGTATCTATATGACTTTATTTTTGTCCGATGTTCAATTTCCCATCATTCAGTATGCATTAGGGCTTAGGCTAATTCTTATGACCTATTATTTAACAACAAATCATGCAGACACTGAGACACAGATGTAAAGTATAGTATGGACCAATTAAAGCTGAATCAAACTATGGTGCAATCCCTGCCTGGCTCAGATTTACTGTTACCTAACTTTAATAATATAGGTACATAGGCGCTAGCATAGCTAGCCCGGTCTTAGCGTATCCATAACCCGCCTTATCCGCGTAAGTTACGGTAGGTATTCTATTCTAAGATTCACTTTATCATAATAGTGTAGTTCTAAGACAATGGATCTATATAAAGAAATCAATCTCCTAATTAAGTATTTCTTACTAATCGTTTTCGTATATCATAACATTTTCCGATATTGAGAACTGTTAATTTTTATACACTTTCTATTTGAACGCAGATCTGTGATTTGAAATTTTTAATAGGTATGGGCTATGTATAGACGAACGAACATCCTACTCAAGTATACAGGGGGCTTTTTCTTGTAATGAAATTACGAATCTCAGAATGAGAAAAAACAAAATGTGAATATTACTTATATAATTAATTGTGAACAGAATACTTGATCGATTTCAATTCTGTTTACTGCGATATGTTATATAACCTTAGCTCTACAAATTTAAAGCGATACCAGAATTTTTTTTATTTTGAGTGGAGAGGACCTTTAAGAAATAAAAAAAATTATAGGTATTTATATGAAATGAAAAATATTGAAGTTAATATAAAACAAGATGTGTACCTATTTACTATTTACATACATGATGTGCACTGGCAATAATTCAATCAAATAGCTATAACATGTGACACTATTGGTAGATGATGTACAGAATGAATAAAATTTTCGGATCTTGTAAAGATCATGCACCCCAGTATAACCTTGTAAAGATCATGCACCCCAATAAAAAGCTTGTAAAGATCATGCACCACAGTATAACCTTGTAAAGATCATGCACCCCAACAAAAAGCCTGTAACGATCATTCTCCCCAATAAAACGCTTGTAACGATCATGCACCCCAATAAAAAGCTTGTAACGATCATGCACCCCAATAAAAAGCTTGTAAAGATCATGCACCCCAATAAAAAGATTGTAACAATCATGCACCCCAGTATAACCTTGTAAAGATCATGCACCCCAATAAAAAGCTTGTAAAGATCATGCACCCCAGTATAACCTTGTAAAGATCATGCACCCCAATAAAAAGCCTGTAACGATCATGCACCCCAATAAAAAGCTTGTAACGATCATGCACCCCAGTAAAAAGCCTGTAACGATCATGCACCCCAATAAAAAGCTTGTAACGATCATGCACCCCAATAAAAAGCCTGTAACGATCATGCACCCCAATAAAAAGCTTGTAACGATCATGCACCCCAGTAAAAAGCTTGTAAAGATCATGCACCCCAATAACATCTGGTGTGCGTTATTTTTACATGATCCAAATTTTCTTCTCTACAAAATGCACCAAATATGACAAGATATTTTATAATCACATAAGTTATTGCTCACATCATAGCTATAGTGTAGCTGTAACAAAAACTACACTGTCTTTCTTGGAACTGTAAGTGTGCAGTGATGTACAATGAAAAAATGCTGGTAATTCATTACAATCATACCTCAAGATGCGGTGAATGTGGTAAATAAACCAAGTGTCCATGATATAGTAACTTTTCCAAGATTAGACAGCTTCTGTACATAGCCTGAATAGGTTCTTCCTCCAGTAGATTACTGGAATATAGCCAAATCAAATTTCTGTAAGAGTAATTTAAAATATTAGATCCCTATATACCTAACATAAATATATATATTACTGTAATATCCACTTGCTAATACTGGATGCGCTTTTCCACATAGAAAATTGTTTACTCGATAAAAATCAAATTATTATCTTAAGAGTCTATGGGATCTAAGAAAGCCGCCCGATAATAGTTAGCAGTTATTAGCTATATTCTTATTTGGTATAATATATTTCATATTAACAGTAAGTCTATGTACCCTATTTGTTACAATATACAATAACATGAGAGTACTTACATCATCAGGCTGCAGAAACTGGTAAAGTGTTCCTATATTCAACCCATTATTCTCTGAAAAACAATTGATTATAGAAGAAAATTAAAGGATGCTCGCACAGAAAATGTAAAAAATGACCCAAATTCTGTAGACTGGATATATCACATTATATTAAATAACAAGTTATAATTAATTTTTTATTGATGATGACTGAAAAATAGTTTACGATACATACTGAAATAGTATACTATACAATTAGACGTAGAAATCTTAGAATTGTCGAGTAGCTCAAATTCACCTGCCGCAACAAAACGAGGATATAGTTGTTCAGCTTATTATACTGTACAGAAATATGCGATAAAAAAGTTGCTTCGCCGGTGTTACATTTGGCGACATGATGGTAGTGCTGCATGTACCACCAGTGGCACATGCAGAATGAAGTTTTTATGTATGAATTATATAGAATGAAGTTATGTACTACTGTACATTTCATTATTATCAAAATGGAATAAGATCAACTTATTACAAAATGTTTATACGAGCAATGTATGCAGGGCTGTGGAGTCAGAGTTGTGGAGTCCAAGTCGAAGCTTTTTTGGTGGAGTCGGAGTCAGGAGTCGAAAATTTGTACAGACTCTCGACTCCAAGCTATAAGTCACAAAAATTTAGGTCTATTTTAGTTGTTGTTCATGATGTTAAATATCTCATAAGAACTAGTAGCTAATTGCTAATAGATATGAATTAAATAAATATTTAAAGTCTAAACGTTCAAATGACTCAATATTGCTTATAAAAATACTGTAAAACTGTTTGTTGGAATCGTGGAAATTATTTATAGAGGAGTCGTCGGAGTTGGAGTCGATAAATTCAAAATAAAGGAGTCCGAGTCGAACATTTTATGCACCAACTCCGCAGCCCTGTTAGTAATTACAAGCTCTGTACTTCGATACACTAATTAGTATTAACAAGATCTGTAGCTACTTAGATACACTAGTTAGTATCAACCAGATAGGTATTTAGATACTCTAGTTAGTAAAGTCAAAATAACTCACAAACACAATTTGGAGAGTCTTAGACAAGGAGATGAGGCATGTTGGTAGGAAGGCCTGTATCTAGCGAGGTGACAGCAGACTTAGGTCCTGTAAATATTAATTATATCAGTTGATTTGAAATATGGAGAAAGAATAAATATAAATTAAACATTACAAATTAAGAAATTATGAAAATATTCTTCTTTCAAATAAAGTCAGTAAAATATACTGAAGACAATTTGTCTCCAAAGAATATCTTTATATCAACTCTGTCTCCAGTAATTAGCTACTGTAAACATAGGAATTAATTAGGAAATAGTCAGCAAGATCTTTCAATGATATATTATCCCTAAAGTAATGTCTCCAAAAATCTATGGCAAGTGGCGACATGGATAATTTGGCTGATCCAATAATTTAGATCAGCCAATAATTTTGAGGGAAAATATATCTTTGTAAGATCTTGGGAGACACTTTCCTAATTAATTCCTATGTTTACATGTATTTATTGGAGACACTTTGTAGAATTCTTGTTATTTTAGAAACAGATTTGAAAATATTTGGAGATGAATTGACTGGGTGGGATAATGGGATTTTGTGCACCATGTTCCCCTAATGCAAATGTGGCACAGTGGCAGGAAAGTCGTCAGCTTAATGAGAGAATGGATCGAGGTCGCCCTATTTAAATTTTAGGATACTTTAAAGAAGAAATTTGACTTTCTAAGTTTCTATTCAATATTTTACACTTGAAAGCAGGTTTGCAAAGCGTGTCCATATTGTCGAAGATCTTTGGAGACTTATTTTAAGGAAAATACATCTTTGTGAGATCTAGGAAACGCTTTTCTAATTAATTCCTATGTTTACATGTATTTAATGGAGACATTTTACAGAATTCTGGTCATTTTGGTGACAGATATGAAAATCTTTGGAGACAAATTGTCCTCAAAATAAAATCTTGTAGACAGATTTGCCACACTTTGCAGACTGGTTTGAGAGCAACCTTATGATCTATGTCTGATAGACTGATGCATGCCTATCTCTTTAAACTTTATTAGGAATTTTTTACTTGTTATTCACAGTTTTTCAACTTGTTTTTACCCCTCAAAAGTTGTCAATATATTGGAGACTTTGTCCATACTTAGAAACATGTGTAATGATGGGTTTTATGAGTGATTTACTTGTAGGTTTTTTTTATTTTACAGGTTTTTCAAATTATCTCACCCCACTATATTGGTGACTTTTTCCATACTTTGAAACATGGTACATGTGAACATCAGATTATTAGGACATAGAAATTAATTGGGAAATACAATGAATAAGTCAATGAAAATTGCCTTGAACACTACAAGATCTTGCAATGTTATATTTTCCTATAAAATTCCATGTTTTCTGGGCATATATTTACCTAAAGAAAAAAGTATGGTAAATTTGTGCTTTAGGTCACCACCAATTTTAGATATTTTGACACTTTTCATAGGTAAAAGGAACCATTTGAAGATGCTATTCATGAATAGCTACCATTTTTTGTGGAAACTATGCGTTTTCGAGATAAAGTGCAATTAAGTTTTCGATAGCGATAGGTTAGATTAAGTTTAGGGGTCTGGAAAGGTACATTAACATTACAAATATGTATAACGGGGAAGTGCCTCCCAACAAACCTCCCCCCCCCCCCCATCAGCTCATTTAACAATCATGATGTGTGCAGTACAAATAGTGGATGCAGTGCAGTGAACAATTTCATGGCAAGATGTTCAAGTTAAAATATTCCAGAGAATCTTTTGTATCAGCTCTGGTCTCTCAAAAATAAAATCATAATCAAATTACTATTTATTTATAAAAGTATGATCAAGTCCGATGTTATAATCATGCATCAAAACGAAAATATTTACAAATAATAATACAGTTTTTTTAAATTTATACTAGCTACTTGTCTTCTAAGTGAACTTCCATACATAATTTAAAACCAAATTCTAATTAAAATATTTTAAAGTTTACCAGGGACAACCTGCCGGGCATTCTCTCCAGTACCCACCCCAATCCCCACTGATATAAACTAAGCAGAGATTTGGAGTGGGACCTACTGGGAGGGCTTAAGGGACAAACACAATGCGGGAAGATGCCGGCACCAAGATTTCATGCCGCATTGGCATGCGGCTGGTATGGCACCAAGATTTCATGTTACAAAAATCTAAAAGACGGAAAGCCATGTGTTTTCTACAAACTTGATGTTATTCCTATCTAAGATAATACAGCAAGTCCAAACTCGCCATTTTAATGGCGAGTTTTTGACAGTTTTGAGCCCTTCAATTGCAAATGAAGAGAATTATCTAATTTTCTTCTATGCTACAATGTTATTTTGGAGAGAATCTATGATAAATTGATCATTTTGGAGAGAAATATGGAAATTTTTGGAGAGCTGGAAAGACAAATGGAGAGTTTATTTATTAGTGATACTATATTACTTGCAGGAGGGCTAGAAATAGCTGTCATTAACTAGCCAAAAAATGGCGAGAAAGAACATGCTTTATTACCTGACAACTCGAGCCTTTTCTTTGGCTAATTATATATCAAATTAAAGTCATCAATGCCTTTCTTGCCGTTCTATTGGCTATGTAATGTCAGCTATTTAGAGTCCTTCAATTGGCTCCCTGCCTACTCAGTATCAATGATATATAAAAATATACTTAGGGACAGAAGAAAAAACATACTAAACAGAAATAATCACAATTTACAGCCTTAAACTAGGTTCTTGCTAGTTAGATCAGACAATTTGGATATAAAGAAATGGTAAAAAAATATATTGAGGTTTATTACCCAACTTATAAGGCACCGTAATTCTGTATTTGAAACTTCCAGTTTCAGATGACAGTCTCTCAGATCAATTTTGGCCAAAGGTAGCCCTAAATTATAATGTAGTTTGTTGTGTCCAATAGTGTGTTGACTGTTGAACTGCACATTTCATGATTGATTAATGACCTGCGGCACATCCCCCATTACTGTATTTACACATAGATCAGTATCAAAGAAATAATATAAATGTAAAATATCACGGATAGAATCTGGAAACAGATTCGATGAACAAAAATACATATGATGAAAAAAATTAAATTTGGTCGCCAGGTAATAAAACATGACCAAACTCATCATTTTAATGGTGAGTCTGTGACAATTATTTTGAGTTCTTCTTTTGCAAATGGTGAAAATTATCTAATTTACTCCCATGCTACCAGTTTGCAGAAACTGGTGAGGTGTTTGTAATCATAGAGATCTCTTATTCTGTTCATAGCAAAATTAATGTAAATATAGAGATTAATTCAGAATTGTTTGTAGCAAAATTAATGTAAATAAAGGAATTAATTCAAAATTGTTCGGAGAGAATATCCCAAATATCTCCCATATTCTGCAGACTGGCTATGCTACAAATACAATATTATTTGGAGAGAATTTATGATAATTTGATCATTTTGGAGAAAATTGGTGATTTTGGAGAGAGCTGGTCTGTATTAGGTGCACAAAATTCCACTGACTTTTTGAAAAAGCTGATAAAAAATTCACCATCAATTTTCAGTAATTTGGCTGATCCACCAACATTTCACCCATTTTTCCACCGAAAATTAATGGTAACATAGGAATAAATAGCTAAAAATCCACTGACTTTGCCAAAATATTATTTTCCTCTAAATACAGACTGGTGGAGAGGCAAATGGCGAGTTTATGAGATTATTTCTCCAACAAAAATTAATATTAACATAGGAATAAATAGCTAAAAATCCACCAACTTTGGCTTTTACTATGCTAGAATATTATTTTCAAAGAGGGGAAAATTCCACCGACACGTTGGTGGAATTTACCATGAAATACAGACTGGTTTATAAGCCATACTCCAGTTTGTATTTGGTGCACTGAACTCGTTACTCCTCTGACTTTTTTAAAAATCTGATAAATAGCTGCCAACATTTTTCCAGTTTCTCCTCCAAAAATTAATGGTAATATAGGAATTGATAGCTAAATATCCTCAGACATTACAGGAATTTTTTTAATTAGAAAATCGAAATATCTCTAAACTCTTGACATATCATTGAAATAATTTTTTTCCCTATAATTTACCAAAATATGAATGATGTTTTGTATTGTTAACCATGTACAGTGATCAGTTATGAACTAATAAGTATCTATATGCACTTTTATTAAATAATTCCATATAAAAACCAAATAAACCATAAACATTGTTTTTTGTTTTTTCCAAAAAAGCCTTTGGTTTTTAATAACCCTGGATACCAATTAAAATTATATTTGAAAAATAATAATTACCAACTACGGCAACTAGCCTATTAGGTATAGGTATACCTAGACTTTTCTTACGCGATCGAAAATGTGAAACCGTCTGATGATTCGGAACTTACCCTAACTCACTCATAATACATCTGATATCCCTAGGTATCAAACTGTAGACTGTAGATAGTAGATACGTATCTAAAAGCTGAGCGGCGCACCACAGTATGGCGCACCACAGCCAGTCTGCAGAATATGGAACATTTTTCCAAGACTCTCTGCGGGAGTTTTTGATTGAATTTTAGAAATTTGAGATCTCTGCGGGAGATCTTGAATTAATTCCTATGTTACCATTAATTTAGCTGTGGGAGATTTTGAATTAATTCCTATGTTACCATTAATTTAGCTGCGGGAGATTCTGAATCTGCTACTGTGAGTCAGAGAGTAACTGTCTCTCAGATTAAAATCTCTGCGGGATAAGAGACACATTCTGCAGACTGGCACCACAGTATGGCGCCAGTCTGAGAAGGAAGCCTCTTCAGACCCAGGATTTTTTCCAGAAATTGGGATTTGGGCGCAGCAAATAACATGGGAACATAGGAATTAAATAGGACTTGGGCGCTGGATTAATCCAGAAATCCTGCTATACTTTTCAGACTGGGTATGGCGCACCACTGTATTTTAGGTATTTTGAATACAGATTAATGATAAATGGAGTGAATTTGATAAATGTTTTATCAGATTTATGACTGACGGTACCTGAATCCAATGAATTTATACTACACAGTTTAATTATTTGATTGAGATGTTTAATTTGGAATAGAAAAAAGAATTTATCATAGAAAACTGTAATTGAATTTTTTTGGGGTACGGGTAACTATTGTAAACTTTCAATCTGAGGTGTAAATAAAAACTTATTAGTTAGCCGTTAGGTACCTAGATGTATCAGAGGCCGGGTGTATCAGACTTACTGATTTAAGAAATTTTCATCCTGAAGAAAAAGAATGTACCTACACCATTTGTTTTGATTGTCAACTAGGTATTAGGTTTAATAAATCCATTTAATATTCGTGTAAAGGTATAAAATTGAATAAACTTATAGGTAATAGAAACGTTTATATACTTTAGAAAACAATTACCTAATACCTAAAATAATTTAAATAAAGGCCGAAAACGCATGGTTTGTTTATAAAATTCAAATTTGTAATCAAAACAAAGAGTGTACAATCTTCTTCTTGAGCATCAGATTAGAGATTCGCTCAATTGTTGCTCACAGAGTATTAAAAAACTTTTAAAACAAATTATAAAATATAAACTGAACCGAATTGTATGCGCTTTGAAGAATAATGATCGTAGACCTTAGTTCTATAATATTTTGTTATAAACTCATTTTTTTCCCGGAGCCTGGAGAGGACCTTTAATAGAAAGTACAGTGGTGCGCCGCTCAGCTTTTAGATACTGTTGAACTGTGACACACTGATATGAGAATTAAGCTTAAATTGTGCAATATAATCAGATACCTAATAGTTAACACAAAAAACACTAACTAAGAGCATAGAGTAATGATATTTACTAGGAGCATGGACTATGAGTCACTTTTTCTATTCCATTTTTACAGAATTCAAAGGATAACCACGCACAGAGGTTTTCTTTCAAAATCGCCATTTCTAGTGTAAGCGTGTTGCCATGGAAACCACATACAAATTCCAGCACTCCATTTTACACACAGAAAACCTAGATCTATTAAATAACTGTTTGATAAATTAGAAATAATTCTAGTATAAATGATATTGATTAATTTTTGACATAGTTTACTATATTCCTATCTGCTTTTTAAATTGAATTGAATTTATTAATTTCAACATGAGTTTTTAGAAGACTTGTATGTTAGAGTGGTGAATTCATCGAAATTAACATTAACAATTTTATATATCATATTCGTATTCAGAATGTTTGATTCAGTCTACAGACGATAAATGGTCCATTTTCAGGATCATAAAAAAAGTAGAATAAATATGGTGGAAATTAAACATTGAACAAGAAATTAATGGGATAGAAACGCAATTACTTTATAATTCATCGAATCAGGCAAACCGATTGCTAAATAAGACTAATGTTGTTTGGAAATAATTTACTCTAAATTATAACCTCAATTTTTTTCAAGTATAGACACATTAAATTAAGCTATGTCATAAATATCGAGTAGTAAATAACCTGAATTTGAACACGATTGGCCTACAAATCTTGCAAAATATTTCATCTTTCGGGAAATGGTTTTCAGATTCAGTAAAATCAGTAAGGATGAAAATAATGCTCACAAAGCTGAGAAAAAGTGATTTACTAATATTGAAATTAAAATAAAAAAAACATTGCGTTTTTTTCTGAAATTCATAACTTTATTCCGAATATTTAGAACCGAACAAAAATTTCAACTTTACTAAAGTTTTTGATGTTGAACAGAATGTAATTATCATAATTTGAAGATTCGTTAATTTTCGAAGGTAGAGATATGTTTTCGAATGGGACTGGTATTCATAAACTAGCTTGAATTTCAGATCAGCCTTTTGTTTTTGGATGGCTGAAAACCTTGAAATTCAGGTGGCCCAATCATAAGTCAAAAGTGTCCCCTAATTGATGAGATCCACGAGTTCAAAGTATCGTAATATTGACTATTCACATATCTGAATCCTAATATTTGAATGACTTTTAAAATACCAATAAAATCGAAAAAATGATGCGAATAAATTTAATAGAACCACTTCCGTAGGATCATAATAATCAGTCAGATTTACAATTTTCAGCCTGTCCCTCTAGTACTTTTGATTAAAGTAAACAGGTCTATTATTCGTTCGCGTGTTCGAATCCCAACAATTCCTTTCGACAGATAATAGACAATTATCTACTCTATCTATTGTAGTAATTGAATCTGGAAAAGAAAGTTTTTTACTTAAGTTATAAAAGAAAAACTATATTGCACATCATACCAGACAGTTCCGTCATGTCTTCTGCATCTTCAAAACCCTTACTTCATTATTTTCCTTAATGAATGAAGTGTCGGATCAATGATTGGAGTGTCGGAGTTATATAAATGGAGTATCAGACCAATGAATAGAATGTCGGACCAGTGAATGGAGTCCATGACAGAGGTATGAAGTCTGGGATCAATGAATTGAGTGTCAGACTAATGAATGGAGTCTCGAACCAATGAATGTGATAACGGAGCGATGAATGGAGTGTCAGACCAATGAATAAAGTGTCGGACAAATGAATGGTGTCTGAGAACGACACTCCAATGAATGGAGTGTCAGACCAATGAATACGGTTTCGGACCAGTGTATCAGACAATGGAATAGAGTGTTGGACCATTGAGTAGAGTGTCGGACCAATGAATGGTGTCTCGGACCGAAGAATGTTTTGGACCAATGAATGGAGTATAGGATCAATGAATGGGTTGTCAGACCAATAAATAGAGTGTCGGACCAATAAATGGAGTGTCGAACCAATAAATGAAGTGTCGGACAAATGAATACGGTGTCGGACCAGTGAATGGAGTATCGGACCAGGGAATGGAGTGTTGGACCAAGTAATGTAGTGTCGGACCAATGAATGTTGTCTAGGACCAATG
The DNA here is from genome assembly GCA_947561585.1 of Caprella mutica. Classification (NCBI taxonomy): domain Eukaryota; kingdom Metazoa; phylum Arthropoda; class Malacostraca; order Amphipoda; family Caprellidae; genus Caprella; species Caprella mutica. The sequence continues at coordinate 61,503 of CANNZV010002498.1, forward strand.
AATGTTTTCTAGGACCAATGAAAGGTGTCTCAGACAAATGAGTGTATATTCGAACCAAATAATTGGGTGTCAGACCAATTATGAATGTTGTGTCGGGCCAATGAATTAGGTGTTGGACCAATTAATTAGGTGTCAGACCAAAGAATCGGGTCTCGAAGCAATGAATGGAGTGTCAGTCTAATTAAGGGAATGTTAAAAATCAGGTGGAATGGGAGATAATTAGGAGAATGGGTAAAATAGGTAGAATGGGGGAAAATTAGGTAGAATGGTGTAAAATTAAATAGAATGGGGTAAAATTAAGTAGAATGGGGGAAAAATAGGTAGAATGGGGGAAAATTAGGAATATATGGGGAAAATTAGGTACAATGGGATCAGGCGCATATATACAAGGGGGGGGGGGGGCATTTAGGGCAGATGCCCCTCCCCCCCCCCCTTGAGGTCTGAACTTTTTAAAAATAAATCTACGGATTAATAAAAGTATACGGATTGATTCTACATATTGAAGAAATGTCAATTATTTGATTATTTTTAATTGCTTTTGACATGCTCGAACACTGTATTCTATCAAATCGTCATTTATAAATTGCGAAATGTGAGAAATTAAATTGCTTCAAGTCGTATTATGTATAAACATTTTGTTCATAAAGAGTAGATTTTTATTACACTAATTATTATATTGGCATTGATCTTCAACTTCAAAAATGTTTTTGAATTTGAGAAGAAATGCATCATCCTGTACTCTGTAGTTTGCCAAAACACCTTCTTCTTCAACAGTACGCCAAAAATTCATGCTTCACTCCCAGATAAGTGGAAGGGTGGCTTAATCTTACCACCTGAAAAAGTTCACAAGAGTTCGTGGTTTATTCAATGAAACTGGTTCTATTCACAATAAAAAGCAAATGAAAACAAAACCAATAAAACACAAACTGCAATTCAGGAGGTGAAGAGTTTCTTCGAAGAAACCACTAGTTTTTCTCTCAGAAAAGCTTTTCAGCAGATTTCATCCACACCAAAACCACGTGGTGGAGGATCGCCATACATTCATTTTGTTTCCGTTTTTATCATTGAACTTCAGTTCGACCATTAACAAAAACCACATAAATAGCGGTTTTGTGAGTGGATTATGCAGCAACCATCCAACATTGCCAATTGAATCGTTTGGACAGACGAGAAGTTAATTTGCCTCCATCAAAAACACATCGAAAAAATACGAATGAAAATCCTCGAAATATCTGGAAAACAAATGATATGTATGATGCTAAGGTAATGATCTTCGTTGCAATTATTAATGGAATGGTTCCAATTGTTCAAGCATTCCTTAAGGAATATGGCAACTTGTTACCAGTTAATTGTTTTCAAAACTCTGATTGCTCCAGCACATTATTTGGCCCAGCCTACAACTTCTTCACTTTGGTGGATGCAAGACCACATTGCACAAATGCAGCTGTAGAATTTAAGGAAAAGTTTCGAGGTCGAGTGATTAGCAAAAGTACGGAAATAAAATTCCGGGTCAACACACAGTCCAGATCTCAACTCTTTGGACTTTCACATATGCACAAACTCGAGTTTATATATAAGAAAAAACAGATCCCGATGAGTCTCTTATACAATGTGCTCAAATCTCCGGTCAAAAATATAACAATAAGAATCTCAAGAAAGTATGAAGAATGTTCTGAAGCGTGCATCGTTCTGTCTTCACATCAGAGGGGGTCATTTTCAACATTTTTTGTAGGACCTCAGGAGATGGGCCTCATATGGTATAAGACAATAAATAACGAAAAATAGTAAAAATCCTTTATTTTCCTTCAAAGTGATGCATCTATAATGGTATTTGACTTATTTTTAAGTGCTTCTTATTCGCAATTAAAAAATTACGTATCTGATGAAACACAGAGTAGCAGTATGGTATTGATTAGTTTTGCTGCAGCCAATGATTGAATATTGTGACTAAGTTAAGCCAAGAAGTGAAAATGAGAATAATAATAAGAATAATCTTTATTGATAAAAAAAACAAGTTACAAGCATTTACAAAACAGGTGACATTTTCACCCATAAATGTAGTTAAAAAAAAAAATTTAAAGGTCCTCTCCAGGCTCCGCGAAAAAAATGAGTTTATAACATAATATTACAGAACTAAGGTCTACGATCATTATTCTGCAAACCGCATACAATTCGGTTAAGTATATATTTAATAATTTGTTTTTAAAGTTTTTTAGTACTCTGTGAGCAACAATTGAGCGAATCACTAATCTGATGCTCAAGAAGAAGATTGTACACTCTTCGTTTTGATTACAAATTTGAATTTTATAAACAAACAATGCGTTTTCGGCCTTTATTTAAATTATTTTAGATATTAATTGTTTCCTAAAGTATATAAACGTTTCTATTATAAGTTCATTCAATTTTATACCTTTACATGAATATTAAATGGATTTAATATTCATAGTTGTCAATCAAAACAAATGGTGTACATTCTTTTTCTTCAGGCTGAAAATTTCTTAAATTAGTAAGTCGGAAGTAAAATTGGTTTTACAGAGTTTTGATTGTAAAAATCTTTTAAAGCGTATAAAATTAAAAATATGCTCCCAAATTCTATGCAGTTTGCAGCAAAATGATTAGAAACATTAGCCTAGTTATTTATTTTATTTTATTTATTTATTTGAGCTTACAAAATATATACAGAGTAAAATGAAAAAATACACAATTCAAACAAAAATACAAATTAATTGCAGCTAAGGTTCCGTGAAAGTTAAAACTTGTGAAACCTAATTAAAAATCTACAAACAATAAAAAACTAAGAACTACATTTACTAAAACAATATTCTTTAAAAAGCTTCTTAAATTTAAAATCTGACATTGGTTCTGTTAAAATAGAAGGAAGTTTATTGTACAGTTCTATGGATCTAAAAATAACAAGGCAATAAAAATATTTGCGTGGAGGGGACCTTTAATCTAGAGTTCATCAAGCCTATATGTAGGAAAAACCTTTTGATATTGATTGTGTGCTGGCTAGGAATTTTCCATTCTTCTGCAAATGAACTGCATGTTTTCAATGTGGTGGAGCGCCTTCTTGCATCCACCAAAATGAAGAACGAGAAGCAGAATGGTTCAGTATGGGCCAAACAAGGGTTGCTAGTTTGGTAACCTCTGTGAGGTTAATGTAATCTGATAATGTATTAGTATTTTCATTTTAATAATTATGATAACTTTTCTCTTTAAGTAACTGTGATACAAAACAAACAATATAGACGAGATGATATTGTCACCATGCATTGAAAGTAAAAAATAATATTAATTGCTTATTTTAACTTTATATCCAAATAAGTTTGGGAGGATGTAGTTTATATAACGATATTTTCGTGAAGTATTTCCATAATAAGGATTTGCATAGGAAAATAGTATATAATTATTTAAGGAAATAAAATACTATATATAGTTGGTATCTCGTATACCTGTTTGCATCATTTATATTTGCTAATAAATTCTAAATAGATCGCATGCAAAACCAGTAAATGATGATCAGATTGCATAGCAAGCTAGCACCAAATAATGTCCTATAGCAATCTGAGATATGAAACACCATTAACCGATGACAAGTTGCCATCATCATCAAGGAATGCATGAAAGATTATATCCATTCAATTGATAATGGCAACAAAGATATTACCTTAGCATCATACCTATCATTTATTCCGTTGATATTTCAGGGATTTTCATTAGTGTACCTGACGATCCTCCTCAACGGAGTTTTGGTTGGTGAAATCTGCTGAGAAACTGGGGGGTTCTGTGGGGTTCTTCATAGAAACTCTTCACCTCCTGAATCACTGTTTCTGTTCTTTTTGGTTTTGTTATCATTTGCTTTTCTTGTGAATAGAACCAGTTTCATTGAATAGACCACGAACTCTTGTGAAATTTTTCAGGTGGTAAGATTTAGCCGCCCTTCCACTTGTCATGGAGTGAAGTATGAATTTTCGAAATACTGTTGGAGAAGAAGGTGTTTCGACAAACTACAGAGTATAGGACGATGCATTTCTTCTCAAATTCCAAAACATTTTTAAGGTTTAAGAAGAATGCTAATATTTATAGGATAAAATCTATTCTTTATACTCTATGAACATAATGACGTCCTACCATTTCGCAATTTTAAAAATGACGCTTCTCATCGGAACACAGTGTAAGCATGTTCAAAGCATTTGAAACAATCAAATAACTGACCAGTCTGAGGAATTATCCGTAGATTTTTTTCAGAAACTTATTTTTTTTTAAAGTGCCTCCTCCCTTGACCGAATCCTAGATACGCCGCAGAGTGGAGTACAATTAGGTATAATGGGGAAAAATAGATAAAATGGAGAAAATTGGGTTGTATGGGGGAAAATCAGGTAAAATGAAGGAAAATCGGGTGAAATGGGAGCAAAAACAGGTAGAATGGTAGTATAAAAGTAGAATGAGGGAAATTGGTCGCTGAGCAGAGGAAACAATGACAGAATGGGGATATTAATGAATGAGGAGAGGGTTTAACGTCTGTTTCGGAACCAAAAACCTTATAGCTGATTTCAAAATGGAAAATTAAATACAAGGGACAGGAAGAAGCAGTCAGAAAGAAAAGTAGCTTCATGAATAAAATCACCTACCACCGTCGGTGACAAAGCTCGAATGGATGTAAAAAAGCTACTCACTGAATGCAGTCACTTACCAAGGAATGAGACGAAAAGGAACACACGTACCGTACGCTGCACTCACGGATAGAAGAGGAAAACGAAGAGGTGATAGTTAATGAAGCCTATAAGAGCCTACCTAACACAAAAATCTAAGACATCGTAGTTGAAGAGCATAACCCTAGTGTGACGTACTTAGTTTGCTTCACTATAACGTCTAAGCGTATGGGCTCTTAAGTGATTAGGATCTTACTTTGTGGTATTTTCAGATTCCTTTCTCTTTATAAATCTCTTTCTACTAAATACTCATGGTACCATGCCCTAGAACCAACTTGCCACTATGGTTCCGACCTCAGGCCTCTGGTCCAAGCTTAACTGTATTTAAGGGTAATAATGGTAAAGTAATTAACACTTAAAGAGATTATATTCATTGGTCAAGCACATGTTATTACAAATAATATCTCCTCTAAAACGCTCGCAAGTTAAGGTCTCAAATAACTACGAACAGGAGAATAGGTGTGTAGCTCACGAGAGCAAATCGGTAACTAATTTGACTGTCACTTACTTACAATCATATAGGTTAGTGATGATAGTAATGCATACACAATTGCTGTGTTTGCTTTACTACATTGCTCCCCCCTTCCGAAAATTTCAAAGTTACAATTCACATTTTTCCAAAACTGCCAGCTGGTTTGTCTACCCATTGTTACTCTATATTGAACAATGTTCAGACGCTCACGCTGTTAGTGGAAACATGTATATTGGATCTCTTGAAATTTCTCGAACCGGTAATCAATAAATTATTAGAAACTTGAAAAATTTGAGTTTTAATTCGTTCTAGAAATATGTAATACTAATGTGCATTCACCAAATGTTCTTAAATTTTTAATCTTACCTATACAATCTTAATTTTGCTTTAACAATATTTTTATTTATTCTCAAAATAATCTAAATTACTCCTACCTAATATGTCTCAGTTCAAAAATGTAACAACTTTTTCATTTTATAAACATAATAACTTGCCTAATCTATTAGAGATCTCACCCCTCCCTCCTAATATGTAGATTTTTAGTCTAAATATTAACAGAGACCTTTGATCACTCCAATACATTACACAAATTGTTACTGCATTTACTTTTTTTAAAAAAAATTTATAATCAAAAAAAAATTTTCATTTTAATTTATCATATGTTATGATATCGTATTTTATGATCTTTTAATGAATTTTTATTCGTAATTGAAGTTATATGAATTTTGATCATCTTTATCAAATTTTGAGACAGTTGTGATCTTTAAATTTAAATCTTAAAATTAACACCGAAAAAAAAAATTAAACTTAAAATTAAATTCAATTGAAAAAACGATTATTATTAATTTTCACTTAAAATTACCCAACTTAAAATTAAAAAAAAATTAAAATAATGATCAAATTGAGTTTGAGGAAAAAAAATCTTAAATGCTGTTAGGTTTAGTTTTGGTAATTTCGATTTTTGGCCTTCGTTTTGCCTGAGGCATTACTATAACTGTTGTCGCCTGTATATTAACTGCCTGATCATTAAAGATATTAACTGTTCCACCTAGTTCCTCTAATCTAAAGGGGTGTTTCGCTTAATCTGATTGAAAGCCTCAGTCGCCATCTTAGACCTCAAATTCCTAATTTCGTACATCTTCATATCCTCTTCTGACTTAATCTTTTTTGACTGATGATATCCACATACGAGAATCATCACAACCAGTAGTGTTAGAATTAACACTAAAATGTCGCTGAACAAGTCTGGTATTAGGTCGTACTTTGTAGACCCCATGTTTTTAATGGTTTGCTCCAAATGAGCTTTGTTCATTGAAGATGATTTCTGGATCAGCTCCACTACTGAGTTCAGGTCAAAATTACTCTGAGTCTGTCCCATCGCTCCAGCTGATTACTTCTCACGACCTTGAATTACAGTTCTGTGTGTCAACCGGCTGTGAGTGGCTGAGGGTCAGTCACTGGCTGTTTGTGGCTGAGGAGCTGTTGGCTGTGTGGGTAACTGGGTCCTCTCTGCCTCTCGTCACTGAAATCAAATCGATACCGTTAGACATGGCCCCTGTTCATTTTAGGTATTTTATCATATTTCAGTCTCATTTTGAATTGATCATTTTTGATTTTAAATTATTTCAGTATTTCATCCTAAATTTGAATATATATATATATATATTTTTTTTTTTCAAATTTTCATTCAAACAATTTTACAGAATATAATTCATCTTATTCGTTACCCAACATTTAAACAAAAAATTTAAAATTAACATGCATACAACAAAAAATATTAATCCTATTAAAATTATTATATGAAATTTTATATTAATAAAATTCATAATTCATCCCATCAACTTAAACTAAATACATACAAATATTACAATTAAAATTCATACAATTAAATACATACAATAATTCTCTTACTGAGCAAAGGAAATATTGTAGTTTGAACAATGAATTGTATGCTCTGTTTGTTTGTCTCGCGTAAGCAAAAAAAATGTAAACATTTCTCTGACTCTTTGCATGTAACTGTGTTATATGCCACGTGTTCGTGTAAATGTAACATGTTACTCATGTTACTTCGTGTTATGTGTTCCTTTTGTGGACTTTCTATATAATGTTTATATTCAAATTTCTCATAATTTGATTTCCTGTTTAATGATGTTAATGAAATTATTTAATTAATTTGTTGTGAAATTTTCCAACTTAGTTAGATAATTTATATTGCTCGTTATCGTTTGATGTCCTAATTTAATTATAGCTTTGTTTTTTTTCACTTGTAATACTGTACCTGGTCCTATCCAATTTAATTGTAATTTATGTGTTTTTTGATGATTTCTAATTAATACTCGATCACCTATCTGTATAATTTTGTCTTTACGTGTCTTATTGTGGTAAATTATGCGTTTGTTTGATTGATTAATTATGTTAGCTCTTATCTGATTTTGAATAAATAGAGCTTGCCTAGCCTTGATTTTGACTATTGATTCTGATGTATCTAAATTGTAAATGCTATCCAAATTTTCTGCTTGAATATTTGGAGATGTGTCCCTCGCATAAAGAGCGTATGAGGGTGTATCTTTCAAGGTCAAATTGACCTGGTTGTTAATTGTGTTTTGGACAATATCGAGAAACATGTCCCAATTATTGTGATCTACTGTGGCTACATAGAATCTTAATAATTTGTTAATTTTCTGGTTATTACGTTCACAGATTCCATTGGAATATGCTGAGTATGGTAATACCTCACATTTGTATATCTGATGTATTTCACTGAAAGTTCTAATTGCGTTAGACTTGAATTCTTTCGCACAATCCGACATTAACGTTTTAGGATATCCACAACGACTAAATGTTTTACTTAGACAATCAATTACTGTGTTAGTTGATTTGTCAGCTACTGCGTGTAATTCGTTATATCTTGTCAACATACATGTTATTGATAAAATATATTTGTTGTTCGTGTCAGTTGTTATAAAAGGTCCAATAAAATCAAATGAAACTGTTTCAAATGGTGTATTAGCTACTGGGGCAGACATTAATTTAATTGGTGTATCTAGACTTCCTTTAAGGATTTTGCAAACGTCACATCTTTTAATAAAAGATTCTATGACCGATCTTTCTTGAAAATGATAATATTTTAGTCGAAATTGAAATAGCGTATGAGCTAAACCACAATGGGTGTTAAAATGTATTGAATTAATTACTAAATTGATCATTTCATTTGGTATAACATAATTAACAATACTGGCTGCCCGAGTATCTATTTTCCGATGTCGATATAATATTCCGTCTAATATGAAAAATTCAGCTATGTTCCTAGATGTTCCTAATTGTTTTTTCTGTAATATATCCATTATTTCCTTACAAGCAAAGTCGTTTGACTGTGCAGTCTTTAGTCTGTTTAAAGTCCATGTTATGTCTTCCTGTTTAGGTATGTAGTTTAGAAATGGTTTTTCTTTGTTGATTTTATACAATTTAGATGTATCTGATTCTTGTTCGTTTTCTGAGTCTGTTTCTGAGTCATTGTCATTGTCGTTAATAATTTGTGGTACGTTTAGCTTAGCCCTCGATCTTGTGGTTGCTATATAATTTTCAATTGAATTACAACTTTCATTAGATGGTGTTAAAAGTTCACAATCATCTATTGTTTCTTCCGTCAGAGGAGTTAATCTACTAAGGGTATCGGCTACCACATTTCTCTTACCTTCAAAATATTTGATGGTACAATCATATGTGCTCGCCTCTATTGCCCACCTGGCTAGTGCCGTGTCTAAAGGCAGTTTATTACCAAAAAATGCACATAAAGGTTTGTGATCAGTTAAAATGGTAATAGGATATCCTAGACATAGATATTGAAATTCCTTTAAAGCTAGATGTATTGCAAGAAACTCTAGTTTAGTCGTGGAGTACCTTTTTTGAGTAGAATTTAATGATTTACTGAAATATGCTATGGGTCTTAATGTTTTGCTTTTGGTCGAATCTGGTTGTAGCAATGCTGCGCCAACTCCGATATTTGAGCTGTCAGTAAATAAATAAAATGGTCTGGAATAATTTGGATGTGCTAAAACCGTATCTGATGTCAAAATATTTTTGAGATTAATGAAACTAGTCTCACATTCGTCAGTCCAGTCAAATTTAGTGTCCTTCCTTAATAGTCTATATAATGGGTCGGCTTTCTGACTAAATTTAGGTACGAACTTACGAAAATAATTCGCAAGCCCTAAAAATCGCTGAAGTTGTTTTACATCTGTTGGTCTAGATGCTTCTCTAAGTTTTTCGTTTTGGATACATCGAATGCCCTCAGTAGTGACTCGATGTCCAAGAAAATTAATTTCGTGTTTAAAGAATTCACACTTCTCTAATTTTAATCTCAAATGAGCGTCACGTAAATTCATTAGCACTTGGCCAATATCATTTAAATGTTGTTCATAAGATCGACTAAAAATTAGGATGTCATCAATAAATACGAAACAGAGTTTCCCTAATACATTACTTAACGCTTTTGTCATTATTGCTTGAAATACTTTTGGACTATTGACATACCCGAAGGGTAATTTGCGGAAATGGTACTTTTTTCCATTTACCGCAAATGCTGTAAGCTTTTTAGACTCCTCGGAGAGTTCCACCTGGTGAAATGCACTCCTCAGATCTAAACTAGAAAATATCTTTGATCCACCTAAAGATCCAAGCATATCGTCAACCCTAGGTAACGGAAATCCTTGTATATGGACACACTTATTTAATGATCTGAAATCTATTACGGGTCGTATTTCCCCATTCTTTTTATGAACCACGATAACGGGAAAGTTATACTCGGACATTGAAGGTTCTATAGTACCTTCTTCTAACATTGACCTGTTGACTTCTTCAAGTTGTTCTTGAAATTTATGTGGGATGCGGTACGGCATCTTGTTTATCACTATATTAGGATCTTTCAATATTATTGTGTGTTTACATATACTAGTAGTCCCGATTTTTTCGTCCTTAATCGTGATTACGTCTCTAAAGTCATTTAGTAACTGCGTCATTTTGTCTTCATACTCTGACATTCCACATGATATGTGTCAATATATGTATGAATCCGAATTTATGATCGTCGTACTCCGACTTTTAATTATTTCCTGGAGTTGAGCTTGTGTTAATTCGACCGACATTTTGGGGGTTTTTTTGGGGGTTTTTTTTGGGGTTGTTTTGGGGGATGTTTTGGGGGATGTTTTGGGTGGTGACTTTGGGGGTGATTTGGGGGGTGAGTTGGGGGGTGATTTGGGTGTTTTGGGTTGTTTAGTTTTCTGTACTCTGGGTTTAGTTCGTCTTCCAGATCTAAGTTCTACAGCCTCCGCGTTAATTGCTTCGTCTTCTGAGGTTGGCATGTGTTTCCTATCCTAATGAAGTGTTATTATGTACTTAATCAAGTGTAATGCACGTGTAATCACTTATTATGAAAAAAGAAGAAGAAAAAATAATAGACTATCCAATTAAAAAATTAATCCATCAACCATTAAAAAATAATATATAATAAATATATAATAATAATAAATAATAATCATTCAAATAATAAATAATAAATGAAATATAATTTAATATAGAGCAATGTTTGTTAATTAATAACGACACACAGCAAAGCTAACAGAAATGCATGCACTCATACATCTTATAATTATAATTGCTGCAGTAATGATTAATTACCTTTGCTTATTCATCAACACAATTCTAGACTAAACAGGACAGCTTATTTCACCACTGACTAAGAACTAACACATAGATCTTACTCCGATCGCTTCAGAAATGAGACTGAATGATAAGATGACATATAGTGATATGGTATACTCAACTTTCAGTTCCATGTACAGTGGGTCCCGCTTATCAGGTTTTGTCGTTGATTTTTGCTCTGATGTTAACTGTTATGATGTTAACTGATTGTTCACTGAGCGCTGTGCACTGTATTTTATGCACTGTATGTTAACTGAATGTTCACTGAATGTTAAAACTTCACTGAATATTAAATGATCACTGAATGTTGAATGATCACTGAATGTTGAATGATCACTGAATGTTGAATGATCACTGAATGTTGAATGATCACTGAATGTTGCAGTTTGAATAAATACTTTTCAGATGTAGTATTTAAACAAATTAGACTCTCAATTTCTGGTTGATTTACGGCTTTTTTGCATGTTGTTTATAATCGAATGTTTTCCATCACCATTCGTCAACGTGCAACGCTTAACCCATTCGCTTCCTCCCTCCGTGTTTTTCCAGTTTCTTCCAGATTTTTCCAGAATTTTCCAGAATTTCCAGAATTTTTTTTTTTCAGACTGGTCAGTCTTGTTGATTGTCTTTGCTCATTCAGATTTCAAATTAGGCCATCTGTACTCTCCTTATCCTTCCGATAATTTTCGAGATGCCTTTTGCTTGACCTTGAGTTGAATTATCTTTATACTTTATCACAAAAACTGAACACCTTAATTGGATCGCACCTTCATATAGGGTCGCAAAACCCGGTCTTGCTGTAATCAAATACTCTCCAATCAGATGGTTAACTTAGTTTTTGGTAAATTACAAAGCTTTCAATCTTTTACTTCAGTAATTGAATTTCCGCACATTAAATTCGAATTACTTAATCACGCACCATACGTGGCCACCAATGTGACGTACTTAGTTTGCTTCACTATAACGTCTAAGCGTATGGGCTCTTAAGTGATTAGGATCTTACTTTGTGGTATTTTCAGATTCCTTTCTCTTTATAAATCTCTTTCTACTAAATACTCATGGTACCATGCCCTAGAACCAACTTGCCACTATGGTTCCGACCTCAGGCCTCTGGTCCAAGCTTAACTGTATTTAAGGGTAATAATGGTAAAGTAATTAACACTTAAAGAGATTATATTCATTGGTCAAGCACATGTTATTACAAATAATATCTCCTCTAAAACGCTCGCAAGTTAAGGTCTCAAATAACTACGAACAGGAGAATAGGTGTGTAGCTCACGAGAGCAAATCGGTAACTAATTTGACTGTCACTTACTTACAATCATATAGGTTAGTGATGATAGTAATGCATACACAATTGCTGTGTTTGCTTTACTACACTAGCGCTATCCTCCAAAACTGCAATTAGCGTTAAAAAATGAAAAAAGACAACACACAATCCAAATTGCAAAATTTCGGGGCCCAAGAGATGTCACTCTCCTTCTTTTCCATTCACCACAGACAGCTTCAGGACTGAGTGCTCTATCCTGGAACTGTCTGTGGTGAATTAGAGCGGTTGCAGTTCAGTTTTAGAGCATAGCGCTAGGGTTATGCTCTTCAACTACGAGGTCTTTGATTTTGTGTTAGGTAGACTCGTCGGTTTCATTTACTATCACCTCTTCATTTTCCTCTTCGATCCGTGAGTGCAGTCACCGTATTTACGTATAGTTCTTCGTCACATTCCTTGGTAAGTGGCTGCATTCACTGAGTAGCTTTCCTGCATCCATGAGCTAGAAACGGACAGGTGGTATTTGACTTTGCTCATGAATCCACTTTCCCTTAATAAAATTACACTTGAAGTCAGTGATTTGGCCTCCGATTCTGCAGCAGACGTAAAAACCCTTACGTAATTGTAATTAAGTAAAGCAACAATATTTTTAATTTCTCTCTCACTAAATTATCTTAAATATCACAATGATGCTTTGTACTATTGGATCACACTGAGTATTAAAAACTTTAAAGGTCCCCTCCAAGCAAATATTTTTATTGTCTTATTCAACGAGGCTAATGATTATTATCATATTGCTGCAAACCGCATCGAATTTGGTAGCGTATTTTTGATTTTATATGCTTTAAAATATTTTCATAATTAAAAATCTACAAAACCTATTTTACTTCAGACTTACTGATTTGAGAAATTTTCAGCCTGAAGAAAAAGAATGTACACCATTTTTTTTGATTGTCAACTAGGATTATTAGATTTAATAAATCCATTTAATATTCGTGTAAAGGTATAAAATTGAAAGAACTTATAATAGAAACGATTATATAGTTAAAGAAACAATTAATATCTAAAATAATGGCCGAAAACGCATGGTTTGTTTATAAAATTCAAGTTTGCAATCATAATAAAGGGTGTACAATCTTCTTCTTGAGCATCAGATTAGAGATTCGCTCAATTGTTGCTCACAGAGTACTAAAAGACTTTAAAAAAAATTTTAAAATAGATACTGAAACGAATTGTATGCGGTTTGTAGAATAATGATCGAAGACCTTAGTTCTATAGTAATATGTTATAAACTCATTTTTTTTTCGGAGCCTGGAGAGGACCTTTAAAATAAATGAAAAATATATATAGCAAACTAAATTTTGCAAAGTTTATCTAACATATTCATATTTTTCCCGGACACTGGAAATGACATTTGAGATATAATATGATGGATTAACAATATTTAATTTATGATATGAATTATTCTAGCTGAAATCAATTTATTTTGAGAGAAAAAAGTTATAGATAACCAAAGTCGTATCGAAATTTTGATAGATCACGCTGTTTGTTTTTCCCAATAGATGAAGTTCACAAATATCTATCATCGTATACTGTGTAAATAATAAATAACCGAATCAGAGAAACATAAACAATAAACTAGCCATTAAATGATTTTAAGATGAATATTAGCTATATATTAATTCTAAATATCACACGCAGATCTACAAACATTCTTTGGATAACGTATATGGCAATACAACTTGACGTCTAAAACTTGTGACACTTTTATACGTTTTATAATTAGATGGCCCTTTTCTATTTAAATATATATTTTTTTACTAATCAGTATTTAGATGAACAAGGTATATTGAATAGTATGTATAATTAACTATTCTGATTCTATTATATGTATAAAAGTTACCTTACCACCCTAATTATATTCTAGTAGGTCGATAAATGGGTAAAAATCGTCACCCTTATGACGATAAATGGAAAATTCTCTTTATTACCCAAATATCGACACATCCATTTATTTTAGATATTGATAACCAAATTAATTTCTGATTTTATATTCAAGAAATGCAATTAAACAGAAACAAAATTGTATGAACATTACTTTGAATTTTTCTATTTGATGCGTAAAATCGCGCATAACAAATTCTCTATACCTACTCAATTTCGGTAGGTTTTTCCTGAATGTACCGTGTCGTCATACATCACATCAGATAAACTGGCATTCTAACTGTAATTTCAAATGAACTTATTCAAATTATTGTAACGATACTAAAAATAATTGGAAACATCGAACTGTAAAAACCTAAATCATGAAAATGTTTATAGGTCTTGCTATAGACGAAAATAACTGAAACGTGACGATAAATAGAGAGTGGCGAGCAATTTGTGTAATTTTGGTTTCATCATTATCATGGACTTTTTTACTTATGTGCTTTTATACCTGTATGTGGTGGTTAATGTTCCCTGTCACCATGTGGGCAATTTTTTTTTATATAATTATGTAAGAGCACCGGTTAATACCATATGGCTATTTTTTTAATAGCGGGCTTCTTTCCGTTTCCTGAATCCCAGATTGACATGCTTCTTATGTTCAAATTTCATTCACCCTATAAAACATCTGGACTAATTAAATGTAAATACTAGGTATATCCCAAATTAATATAACGACGATCTTATTCATGATCAAATTTTGAATTATTAATTTTAACGTTCATGAGATTCAACCAATCAAAATCTCTGGTCTTTTAAAATGAATACTCTAGTTTATACGGTAATACCGTGTACAAATTTATTTATTTTAAGAACGCTTATGTATATGAATAAAATAAATTAAAAATCAAGCTTAGAATTGAGAGATAATTATGCTCTATCAATCAAATAGTTTAAATTCTGTTTTCTAACTTTCTGGTGTACAGATGTTCCCAGTACAGTTCCAATATTATTGGAACATCTAGGTACTATTTTGAACATCAACACTTTGCAGACTGGGCTATGATGTTTCTCATTGTTTCTGTTACTAGAGGCCGCAGTTAGGTCTACTAGTACTTCCATGAGTTAGGTATTTAGGGTGCCACAATTAGGTACCTGCTTGACCCTAGTATGGCTCAGCCTCATCCAAGTAAAATAAGTATTAGGGTCACGCAAGTAAATTGCTGCCCTTTAATTTTTAATTGCGCTCGAGGAGCTCAAGAACATGAAGCGGCAGCATAATTTGGAAAAATGTGACTTGCTACTGAAGAAGGATCTGGAGGAGGTAAAGAGGGAGATGGTGAATAAGGGAGTAGAAGAAATTAGACGGGAGAAGAAAGAAGAAGAAAAGAAGATGGATGCAATAGGAGGAAGAGTGGAGGAAATGGAAAAAGAAAGAAGAAAAAAGAACATCATGATTTTTAACTTGCAAGAATCGCTGCAAACAGAAGCAGCAAACAGATATAAAGAGGATGAGGGAAATCTGAGAATGTTGCTGTTGGAGGAGGTGGGGGTGGAAGATGTGAAATTTGAAAAACT
Organism: Caprella mutica; assembly: GCA_947561585.1. Classification (NCBI taxonomy): domain Eukaryota; kingdom Metazoa; phylum Arthropoda; class Malacostraca; order Amphipoda; family Caprellidae; genus Caprella; species Caprella mutica. The sequence goes on from CANNZV010002498.1 coordinate 77,158, forward strand.
TATTAGGCTAGGCAAGAAAAGTGACAGAAATAGACCACTGCTGGTGAAACTGAGAGATGAGGAAGCCAAGAGAGATATAATGCAGAAGGCAAGCAGACTGAGACACTCTACCAAATTCTTGAAGGTGTATATTTCTAGAGACATGACTGAGGAGGAGAGACAGAATGACAGGAGACTGAGACAGGAACTGAGAGAGAAGAGAAGTCATGGAGGTGCAAGGTTTGTGATCAGGAGGGGCAGAGTTATGGAGATGCAGAACCTGGAAAACCAAGAGACAGAAGCTGGCAGGACTGGTGATAAGGAAGAGGGCGCAGATGGCGGGCAGGAAGCAGGGAGGAGGAGCATTGATGCCGGAGGGACAGGGACGGAGAGTGGAGTTCGGGGAGCTGTAATACATCAGGACCAGGGAGTGAGACCAAAGGAAAACAGCAAGAAAAGAAATTTTTGAGTGGGAGGGAGGAGGTAGATGTGGAGAAGGTAGAGGAGAATAAATATGTGATAAAATGTTTGAATATACAGGGCCTGACAAACCAAAAATATTCAGAATTGCACGGAGAGATAGGAGAGGGAGTGGTGTTGTGTTTGACGGAGACTCAGAAAAAGGTTAACAACATCAGAACAGCAGAACATCTGAAAATAATTGAAAGTATCAGAGAGATGGAGGAGAGAAGAGGAGGAGGAATAATGGTTCTGTTGGAGGAGAAAGAGGATCTGAAGCTAGATGGGAAATTAAGTGAGTATAGAGACTGTCTAGAAATGAAGGGAAATTTTGGAAAGGAGATAGTAAATCTGACGGTGATGTATCTGAAGACTGGGAACGGAAGAGAGGAGCTGCAGCATAACAGGGAGATTTTAGAAAGAATGAAAGCCAGGGTGATGGAGGCTGAAGAAGGAGGAGAGGGATACATAGCAGTTGGTGACTTTAATGGTCACCTTGGGTATCTGGGAGAGCAAGAAGAAAATGAAAATGGAAAAAATGTGAATAAAATGATAGAGGAGAGCGGTTTGATATTGATGAATATTGACGAGAAGTGTGAGGGGGTATATACTTGGAGAAGGGGAGAAAGTAAAAGTGTGATTGATTTGGTGTTAGCAAATGAGAAATCATACACAATGATTAAAAGGGTAAGAATAGATGAAATGCAGGAGAAGATAGATCTATCTGATCACTGCATGATTGAGATAGAGCTAGCAACAGGTAGAAAAGAAAGAAGGTGGGAGGGAGTAAGAGATGGGTGGTTTTATAGTAATAGAAAGGAGAAGCTGGAGGAGTACATACGGAAGGTGGAGAGGGAGATTGAGCAGATGGAGGGTGTGACAGTGAGAAAGATAAATGAGGCTATAAAGAAGGTAGCAGATGAATGTTTGAAGGTAAATTACAGGAAGAGGATTGATCAAGAAGAAAAAGAGGAGCCACCATGGATGAATGGGGAGATAAGAAGAGAAATTGCAAAGAGAAGAAGATTCAACAAAGGATACAGGAATGGAGGAGCAGATGGTAATAGGGAATTAAGATGGATGGAATACAGAGAACAAAAAGAAAAAGTGAGGAGAATGATCAGTGAAGAGATGAGAAAATATGAGGAGGGAGTTGCAGAGGAAATCAGAAAAATGGGCAAAGGGAAACAGATGTGGAAGATGATTAAAAAGCTGAAAGGAGAACGAGCACAGAAAGAAAGAAAAGTGAAGTTATACACAGAAGAGGGAGAGGAGTTGGAGGAAGACAGGTATGGGGAGAAAGTGAGAGGTTTTTGGCAGGGGATATATCAGATGCATGGTAATGAAATAGAGGTGGAGTGGGGAGAAGAAAAGATAAGGGAGTATGAAGAATCACTGCAGGCAACAAGAAGGAGAGAAGAAGACCCAGCAGAAATGTGGCTGCCGCGTATCGGGAATCCTAACTGGAATATAAGGACGATGAAGTTTGAAGTGAGTGAAGATATTGTACGGAGGGTGCTGATGGAACTGAAAAGTGGAAAGGCGGGGGGACTGGACGGGTTGAAGCCAGAGCTATATAAAGTTTTGCAGGGAAGTGAGGCGGTGGTGAGAGGGTTGAAGGAGGGAATAGAGAGGATACTCGTTGATGGAGGAGAACCGCAGTGTTGGAAAGAGTCCAGGACGGTAATGATCCCGAAAAAGAAAAAACCAACTGTGGCTGAACTAAGACCAATAGCGCTGACAGACGTGTCGTACAAAATAGTGATGAAGGTTGTGAAGGAGGGAATAGAGAGGCATTTGGAGGAGAGTGGAATGATAAAGTGGGAACAGGCTGGATTCACAAAAGGAGGAGAGATTTTGGACAACTTGGTGTTGCTACAGGAGGGAGTGAGGCAGGCGTATAGAGGCGGAGAGCAGTTGGTGGTGGTGGCGGTGGACTTCCGGAAGGCATACGATTCAATAAGGAGAGAAAAGATTGTTGAGGTGTTGAAGGAATTGAAGGTGCCGGTGAGGGTGATAGACTTGATAAAGAGAGGATATGAGGGGGATAGGACGAGGATGGAGATAGGAGAGGAAGATGTGCTGATAGAGATAGACAGTGGCATCAGGCAGGGATGTACGGCATCACCACTCATCTTTAGGTTGATTACTTATAAAATCATAGAGGAATTGAAGAGGAGAGCAGGAGGAGTGATGATAGGTGGAGCGAGAGTAAGCTCATTGTTCTTTGCTGATGATGGTATGGTGCTGGCAGGAGGAGTGGAGGAAGCAGGAAGAGCTGTGAGGATATTGAGGGAGGAGGCAGGAAAGTATGGGTTGGAAATGAATATGGAGAAAAGTAAGTGTATGGTGTTTAATGTGGGAGGAGGAGGGGTGGTAGGGGAGATAGAGGGAGTAGAGGTGGTGAAGGAAATAAAGTATTTGGGGGTCAGGATAGTGGATAAGCAGAATATATATGAAAGGCAAAGGAAAAGTATGATAGATAAGGGTAAACAAATGAGCAACATGACATATTCGGTAATAGAGAAGAGTTGTCATAGAGTGGTGGTGGGAAAGGTGTATTGGAAGTCGGTGGTGTTGGCGAGTGTTTTGTATGGAGCGGAGGTGGTTGATGTGAGGGAGGAGGATGTTGAGAAGTTGCAGAGGCAGGAGAACGTGGCTATGAGGAGGATACTGGGGGCACCCAAGTATGCGTCTGTGGCAGCTATGCGGGGAGAGATAGGTATAGGGACAATGAAGAGCAGGATCGTGAGAAGCAGACTGCAGTATTTAAGGAGGAAGATGCAAGGAGAGAACGTACTGGTGAAGAGAGTGTTGAGCGACATGAGGAGAGGTGGAGTGGGATGGTGGAAAAGAACGCAGAGATACTTGGAGTGGGCTGGAATAGAGGCAGATGAGCTGGAGATTATGAGCGGACAGGAGGTAAAGAGGAGAATAGCGGAGAGAGTTGAGACGGAGTGGAGGAGGGAGTTGTTGGAGAGGAGTACACTGTGGCTATACAGAGAATACAAGACCGAAATGAGGGAAGAGGACTACGAGGGAGGAGAGAGAGACAGGATATGGTTCCGGGCAAGAACAAACTGCTTGTGGCTGGGAGACAGGAGGAGAGAGAGGGAAGAGGAGAGATGCTTGATATGTGGAGAAGGAGGAGTGGAAGACTTGATGCACTTTGTGTTGGATTGTGATGAGCTGGAGGGCGAGAGGAGGGGGGCCGTGGAGTTGCAGAGACCGAGAGTGGAGGAGAGGCGGACTGTGTTGGGGGAGTTCTTGTTTGGAGAGGAGCGGAGGAGAGAAAGGAGCGAGGTTCTGATGAAAATGTGGAGGAGGAGAAGAGTGATTGAAGGAAGAAATAATTGATTTGGATGAGGAGGAGGATGAGCTGCGCAGATGAAGAGGATGAATGGCGCAGATGAAGAGGAAGACGATGAAAATGGCACTATTCAAGAAACACCTGACTGACTGACTGAGAGTCTCCAAAACATTCTGAACTGAATTTACATTAAAATTTTGCATAGTTATCAGAAGAAGCGCAGTGCATGCTATAATTTATTGATTTAAGTTTTTGATGTGTGTTTTGAATGTACCCTATGATGTTTTTGTTGTAAGAAGCCGCAGTTAGTCAGTGTATCGCAATTTACCTGCTTGACCTCCGTCACCCCCAGACTGCAGGAGCTGGTAAAGGCTGGTGGCTCATAAACTCTTCATTCCATTTGTCTCTCCATAAATCACCAAATTTCTCTCCAAAATGATCATATTGATATTATCATAAATTCTCTCAAATAACATTGTAATTTGTAGTTACCTAGTAGTCAGTAGATATAGCCATATAGGAAAATGTTATATAATATTTCTCACTATTTGTCATTGAAGGGCTCAAAACCCATGTATAAGAGTATGTCAGTTAAAGCCATTTACCTAATTGGCTTTGATTTGAAATAGGGTCACGGTTCACCGGTCACGCAGGTAAATTGCGGCCCTTTAATTTTTAATTGCGGCCCTCACAACTCACAAGTGAATCTCGAAAATATTCTGAACCGAAATTACATTAAAATGTTGCGTTGCTATCAAAATGAGCACAGTGCATGCTACAATTTAATTCTTTGTTTTTAACGAGTGTTTTGAAGCTATGGCCAGTCTGCAGAAACTGGTAAAGCACTAAAGTGTTCGTAGAGATCTCTTATTCTGTTCGTAGCAAAATCAATGTAAATATAGGGATTAATTCAAAATTGTTCGGAGAGAATATCCCAAATATCTCACATATTTTGCAGACTGGAGCTATGGCGTTTCTGTTAGTAGAGGCCGCAGTTATTTAGTGGGCCGCAATTTACCTGCTTCACCCTAGTCAAATCTCAGTTAGGTCCTAGTTTAAGAGTATGTATTACCAAGTTGCTGATTAATTGTCATTGTCTACTTAAAATTGAAAAATAAGTATCTTTCCCATATATAGACGACCAGTCTGCAGAAAATGGGACATTTTTGACATTTTCTGTGCGAACAATCTTTAATTTCATTTTCCTCCTATATCTACATGTATTTTACTGAGAACAGAAGCCAAAATAGAGGATTTCTTGGAGAACACTTTACCAGTTTCTGCAGTCTGGATGACTATGAGCACTTTAATTAGATTTAAAATTAAAATTGATAATCCATGTTTCAGAGGCTGGAAAATTGTTTGCTAGTTTTTGAGCCAAAATTTCACAAAAAGTCTAGAGCCAAGAAAATTTGGCTCATTTATTGAAGATTTCAAGCCAAAAAGAAAAATTAACAAGGGAACATAGGAATTAATTCAAAATTTAAAGCCAATTAGACTTAGGTATCTTAGATTTGATCATTTCAAATTTAAGCCAATTGGCAATTAATTGGCTTTAAGGGGACCGTCCGTGATTAAATCACTAAAGTTTCAATATTTTTTTTATTGCTTAAATAGCTAGTTTATATTACTAAGATTGATCTCACAAAGAAAAATCAGCTGTTTATCACCCCCTCCCTTCCACAGGGGTTGGGAGCTTGGAATTTGGCGTGCCATTACATCTGGCACAGCGTGGGTGAGCCGCATAACTCTTAGATTTGGCACATGCGTGCCTAGCTAAGTGGCTGCTAATTACATCATTATTTCACAATTGGCTAACTGTTATTCAAAGTTAGCCTCTCAGAAGCATTCTAATAAAATAGATCTGGCAGTTGTGGACGAGAGTTCTCAAAGTGAAGGACGCTAATCTCGACAAGAGTTCAGTTCGTCACTACTGATACAGCTCTTGTTCATAACTTTGGTAATGTTCATCGCTTTCTTTTGACACGTCTGGGTCTTTCTACTGAAAAGACAACTCTGAAGAGAAGGAATAGTGAGGCTAGTACACCAGCAAAGATGACACCGAAGCAACGTCGGCGTGATGAGGCTGGACCCTCCCATGACTATCAACCCGGAGGATATTGATGGGTGTTCGTTGTTGGTTTTTTTTTTTCTGTAGCGGTTGTTGTTTGGCTATGTAAAACTTTACTAGAGAGCTGGGTGGCGCCCAGTGATACCCACTACCTTTGAGTAGTAATAGCGGGGCACTTCGCCCTGCGGGGATTTAGTGCCATACATAGTCCAAATAAAAACTTTGAACTCATTTTTCTTGCAGTTGAAAAATTACTAACTTTTTGGTATTCAAACATGTACTTCTAATACAGTTTTGTAGCTACGGGTTTGCGGTTTTTTTCATTCGATTCTCCTGGTAATTCTCTACAAAAGCCTGAGGATCGATTTTTGAATTTCGAAATATAATTTTTTTTTTAGAAATATATTTTTTTTTTTGAAAATTTTAGTTTTTTCACGAAAAATCTAATTTTTCGTAAACTAATTCGAAATTCAAAAATCGATCCTCGGGCTTTTGTAGAGAATCACCAGGAGAATCGAATGAAAAAAACCGCAAACCCGTAGCTACAAAACTGTATTAGAAGTACATGTTTGAATTCCCAGTTCGAAATTCGAATAACTTGTTTTCTATGCGTCTAATCAAAAAAGGCCAAGAACAAAAACATAATATTATTCAATTTTATATTTAGGAACTAAGTTTCATAACCGTAGCTTTATTTATAAATTTGTTTACAAAATTTACGGACGGTCCCCTTAACTGACATACTCTTATACATGGTGACTAATTATCGGAAAATAAAAATAATTAACTATGAAAGAAAGTATGCCTCTCTCAGGCTCTCTGTGATTGGCTGGTATCAGTTGTATGCCTCTCTCACGCTCTCTGATTGGCTGGTATCAGTTGTATGCCTCTCTCTGATTAGCTGATATGCTCTTAAGTCTCAATTATATATTAAGGTATGTAGTATATTTACTTTTGATAATTGGGTAGGTATAATAATATAGGTATTGATGACTGTCAACTTACAAAATTTGAATTAAATTTTGATGACTGGTGACTGCATTACTAATTTTTGTTGACTCATTTTTGAAAAAAAAGATATATTGGCGACTCAATAACCATTCTCTGCAGCTAGGAGTTAGGTATGACCATATGTCTAATTGACTTTAAATTTTGAATTAATTCCTATGTTCCCATGTTAATTTAATAATTTTGGCTTGAAACCTTCATAAAATGAGCCAAATTGGCTTGGCTCCAGTCTGTATTTCGTGATAAATTTTTTTGCTAATTATTGCTATGTTACCATTAATTTTTGGTGTATAAATTGGGAAAATGTTTGTGGATCAGCCAAATTACTGGAAATTTATGGTGGATTTTTTCAGCTTTTTGAAAAAGTCAGTGGGATTTTGTGCACCAAATACAGACTGGGCTTGGCTCAGATTTTTTGTGAAACTTTTCCAGCCTCAGACCCTCTGAGACATGGCTCAAAAGTTCAAAACAACTGTCACAAACTCTCCATTAAAATGTCTAGTTTGGACATGTTTTATTACATTAACACCAGTCTGCATAATGTGTCTCTTCTCCCACAGAGATTTTTAAATTTTGATTTGAGAGAGAGTTACTCTGTGACTCTCATCAGCAGATTCAGAATATCTGCAGCAAAATTAATGGTAACATAGGAATTAATTCATGATCTCATGCAGAGAGTCTTGGAAAAATGTTCCATATTCTGCAGTCTGGCATTAACTTGGCCCCTTAGCTGCCCCTAGGCTCCCTAGGCAAGGAAAGAAAGCATGTCCTTTCTCTCCATTTTAATTGCGAGTTTGTGACAGCTATTTCGAGCCCTTCAATTGTAAACGGCGAGAAATTTCCAATTATCTGGATTTATTTCCCATGTTACAATGTTATTTTAGAGAGAATTTATGATAGTTTGATCATTTTGGAGAGATTTTTTTTCATTTGGTGAGAGGAGAATTACTATATTACTATTATTTGGCCCCTAGATAGATAGGTTAACGTATCCCAGTCTGCAAATCATGCACAATCAGTCTTCACTCTCCAGATATATTGATATATTTAATTTTTGGGGCAATTTGTCTCCAAAGATTTTCAAATTTCTCTCTAAAAGTACAAAGAATTTAAAATACTCTCCAATAATTACATGTAAATGATGTAATGATGCAAACATAGGATTTAAATAATTTAATTTGAAAATTGTCGCCGGATGATTCAGGAGACTAATTTCAAGGTCTCAATATAACTTATATCGAGACCTTGAAATAACTTAGGCTAACAGATGAATTTTAGAGGCTAAATGCTGCGGATTATACAGATCCTTATTAATTTATTACTGTATTTTAAGGTTTGCTAAACTCCAACAGAGTAATTAATCCATCAGAAAAGACCATTTTTTCCAGAGTGGGATCATATAAGTATTTGCTGAGACTTGAGCCTCGAGGTAACTTCTTCTGCAGACTAGACCATAGCATTGTAGGTACACTGTTTTAGACCTTTTAGCTGACTTCTAAATTTTTCCATCAGATTTCTCATAGGTAATTTCAACATTTAGTATGCATGAATCAATCGGAGATATAGGTATTATACATGATAAACAAACTGCAAATATATGTACCTTTCCTGTCTGTCAGCTCTCCATACCCCCCAAACTTGATAGGCTATAAGCCTATTTAAGCTATATTCAGATCGAAAGTATATCCTAACCTACTATAAACTTTATTTCGTGGTGTTTTAGAAATATCTGAATTCCAGACTGCATTATATTGTAAATTGCACCAACATGTCAGTGTAATTTTTCCTCTTTGAAAATAATATTATAGCAAAGTTGGTGGATGTTAAGCTATTTATTAATTATTCCTATGTTAGTGTTACCACTAATTTTCGGTTGATAAATAACTCTCTTCTGATTGACTAGTAACTCTGTTAGAGATTCAAAATCAACTATGTGAGAACTCATCCCGAAGACAACTCTGCAGAAACTACACATTATCTCTTTTTAACTATGTAAAAATCAGTTATATATTTCATATTATATGAAAAAATTGAATTATGCATGTTACAAACTTTACTAATACTCTGCAGGATTAATAATTAATAAAATCTGCAGTTGAGTTTTCATGAGTAACTCTGTTAGAATTTGAGTTTTCCATTCTAGATAAATTGGAAAAATGTTTGTGGAGTAGCCAAATTTTTGAAAAATTGGTGGATTTTTCAGCTTTTTTAAAAAGTCTATGGAATTTTTTGCACCAAGTACAGACTGGTTTCTGGTAATATTTTGTAAACAGAGTTTCCAAAACTAATGGTATTCCTGAAAAACTACTTAAAATGACTCCTTTTATCCCTTGTTATTATGTTACAGTCAATTCATTGGCTTATATTAAAAATGATCAAAACTCAAGAGTCTCTGAGTCAGATAGTTACCTACTTATATCTATATGTAGCTTATAACTCAAGTATGTTCAGATGTTAATTTCAGCTTTTGATACAAATCTATAAGCATAGCGGCGTATGAAAGCAGTACGTTGCACCACTGTACGTTCTGTCTGATAAGCCAGTCTGCAGAATTTGCAACATTTTCCCCAAGATTCTCTAGGACAAATCTAAACCCAATTCTAGAAATTTCAGATCTCTGGAGGAGTCTAGTACTAGGAGATATGCATCTTGAATTAATTCCTGTCATCATTAATTTAGCTGAGGGAGATTTTGAATCAATTCCTATGTTATCATTAACTTAGCTGAGAGAGATTTTGAATCAATTCCTATGTTAACATTAATTAATTTAGCTGAGGGAGATTCTGAATCTGCTGCCGAGACTCTTGACAAAATGTCAAAGTCGAAATAAAATCTCTTGAGGACTGATAGTCAGGAGACACATTATGCAGAATCTGAGTGGCAGATAGGAATGAAGATTTATTATATATGGAGGTCATTTAGTAATTGTTTTTATGACTTACTGTACTAGAATCCAATGTATATACAGGGTGTGCAAAAAAGTAGCGGATTTAAAATTGTTATAATTTGTTAACTAATATTGCTAGAAGATTTACATAGGTTTCATTTTGAAGAAGAAAATTCAAAGTTTTATTTTATTTCACCACCACCAAACTCAATAAACTTATCCAAGACTAAAATTGATTTTTAATCAAATTTTGTGTAGAGTATTAGCATGGGTTCATGATCATATTCCATTTAAAACGTGTGTATCAAATAAATAAGTGGACATTCCACTTAACATAATTTCATAATTTTAACATAATGTCATTCCTAAAATCAGTAAATTATAGTTATCACGGATCCATTTTTAAACGTTATAAAAGGATAAGTTTTCTCTGTTTCACTGTTAATTGTGTCTTTCTTGGGGATAATAAACCGCTAAATGATATTAAAGCTCTATAGATGAGCCTATAAACACTCTTTACATATGAATGAATGATATCAAAATAAATTTAAGATTCTTCTCTTTTAGGTGAAACCTATTTCAGTTGTACATATAGCTGAAATAGTTTACAAATTACAGCCCTTTTAAATTGGCTACTTTTTTGTTAACCTATGCTATAATTCTCTATACTGAATGTGACAAAATAAGGTTTTTCATCTTTATTGAGTTTGGTGGTAGTCTTTTATAAAATAAAACTTGGAATTCTTATCTTTAATATTAAACCTATTTCAATCTTCTACCACTAATAGTTTTTTAATTTAACCATTTTTAATCTATTACTTTTCTTGCAGACACCCTGTACTACCATTGTTTAATTCTTAAACTATGCCGCCGCTCAGAAGTCGGAACAGGCGCCTCTCAAAGGTCAGAACGGGCGCTGTCGCCTTTGAAGAGGTCAGAACGGGCGCTGTCGCCTTTGAAGAGGTCAGAACGGGCGCTGTCGCCTTTGAAGAGGTCAGAACGGGCGCTGCCGCCTTTCAAGAGGTCAGAACGGGCGCTGCCGCCTTTCAAGAGGTCAGAACGGGCGCCGCTGCATCTCAGATGTCAAAATAGGAGTCTCTCACACTAAACATTCTATCCAGACTGCAGGAATTGCCTTGTAAAGTTTTCTCCAAGAAATCCTCCATTTTGGCTTCTGTTCTTACTTTTCAGTAATTATATATTAAGCCAGTCTGCAAAAAATATGGGACATTTTGAGAACAAAAGGAATATAAAAAATTCTATAGCACTTAACCAGTTTCTGCAGTCTGACCATATTAGTCTGTCATAACCATCCTGTTATTCTGGGCTGTTCTGATTATTTTAGGAACCCACCACTCAGGTATATTGCAGACCTTTTAATTGTAAGCACCTTTATTCAAGAAATTCTGAATCCTGCTGAACTGAATTTATTCTAAAATATTGCTTATGATGATAAGAGATTTTACTGGATTAAGATTTATTAATTTTATGGGTGTCTAGACCTGTTTGTAGAATCTCTGAAATACACTGAAACTGAAGCAAATATAAATGGTAGAATATTGTTCACAAATTTTTAATGTTAAGTTAAGAGAGGTTATTAATTCCAAGGGCTATTTATTCCTCTCCCTACTTCAGGTCATTTGATAGTGACGAGATGTTCACCCAAAGACATTATAACGTCATCAAGGGCAATTTGTAAATGAAAAGGTTCCGTTTCATTGATTCTACATCGCCTGTTGAAGATATGTATTTTATGAGTGTTTATGTGGTTTGAGAACATAGTCAGTTAGGGTGCCATAATATTGCTACTGCGTTAGGGTACATACACAATACAGGCAGAGCACCATTAATGTTGATTGGTTTTCATATGCAGAGATGCTGGGCAGGTCATACTGCAAGCAGAGCGGAACTCCCTTCGCTTGTAGTGTGTGAGTACCCTATTACTTCAAATATTGCCTATTAGTAAGAAAAGAACTTAAAATATATTCAGTTAGCCTAAAACTAGGATGTCATATTGCAGCACACTTAACTAACTTCAGCCTCAAATCACAGAAACCATAATTAATATTATAGCTTCAAAGCGCTCATAAAATCAATAAATCAAAACATATGTGATGAGTTATTGCACTTCTTTCAATAAGCAACCATTTAGAATATATAAGGTTCAGCAGGATAGACTTTTTCTTATGAAAAGTTGCTTAAAGTTAAAGAACCAGGATTTAACTTTGAGACCCTATGTCAGGAAAGTCCCAAGCTTAATGGGTAAATGAAAAGTATTCTCTTCTGATGCACAATTTTTGGATTATTTCACTTATTTACATGCTTTACTACTCATTTATTATATTTCAAATTTTGGACTAAGTCACCCATTTAGCTGAACACTCTTGAGAATAAATTTATGTAAAGTACCGCACAAATGTAGCGAAATTGTTCTCAAGTAAAAATCTCCCACCTGATAGCCAAACCTCTCTTCTTAAAAATACCTATCTTAAATGTGGTGACCGGTATTCAAAAGCTTAATATTTTCACCCTACAATGATTACTTTCCTGTCTTACGTAGAAATATTGTGTATTTCGTCCCCTCAACATCATCAATAGTATATTCTACAGAAAGGTTTTTTCTAAGAAAGTCAAGTTTTCTCTCAAGTAAAGCTAAATTTTCTTTCAAAATAACCAAAACATCATGAATTCTCTCCAAAATAACATTGTATTAGTGGCATAGGAAAAATATCAGATATTTTTCTCCATTTGCATTTGAAGTGCTCAATATTATTCTCTTAAACTCACCTGCCAAATGGAAGACTGGCCAGCTGGTTGTAGAAATGTAGACCTCACAAATGTAGATTCATCATATTTCTAATGTTCCTATACTTGATAGTCAAGAATAATTTTCCATCAAATCATTAGTCAACTTATCCTATAATCAATTAAAAAATATGACATAGCTAATTGTTTTTTCTCGTTAATTTCTGTTTGTCTCATCCCCAATCAGATGGTGACTGTAAATTTCTAAAGTAACTCTGGGATAATCTACTGGGTGAAGTTCTTCATATCTGCTAGTGTCACTCAAATGTTACCAACTCTGGCAGTAAACTAAGATGAGGCCCTGTTGCTAGCTATAGATATAGATATTACAGGTATCTGTTTTTGAATAACATTTGAATAATCATCATTGAGTATTATACAAGTTGATCAATCAATCAATTCATTCACTGTAGTTGATCAATCCATTGTAACCTAATCTTTCTTTCCACCAGCTAAAAGTGAAAAGGATTTCATACCGTTTATCACTTCGACTGACCTAACTGGATCTGGGCTATAGAGGTAATCCTTACCTTCATCTTCATCAGGAACGACTCTGTCTCCTAACTTGCAGGGTAAGCTATTCTATATTAACTAGCTTGTAGCTTCCTAACGTTATTTCATTAAGGATTAAGAGAATAAATTTTGTTCTATTGAGCAAATATTAATCATTATTTTGTTTTGCATTATTTTATTTAGTTGGCGTGAATTTTCTAAATATCCTCTTAAATTATTTATATACATGATATCCCATAAAAATAATCCCGTGGTATTAATTGCCATAATTAAAATCATTTAGTACAATATTACTTTAAAAAATATTTTTTATCGATCTATAAGTTAGTGATGAAGAAATAAACAGAAGTACAATGTAGCTAGTAAAGGATTAATTAGCGAAAGAAATGTATGGGTAAAGATCAGTGATTTTTGTAGGCTAATAAACATCAAATCCCTTTCCAATATTTTCTGACCAAATACGTCTTAGGAACCAGTTCTCCATTACTCGTACAAATTTTTTACTATGGGTTTGTGCACCAATCTACATAAACCTAAAATATCAAATGAATTACCATAAAGTTCCTGATCTGGTGCAGTGATGTAGTCATTAAGTATTTGCAAGATTTCCTTTGTAAAACAAATTAAACAATTGTCTTTAAAGTTGTTAATTGCCACATGTCCTTTCCGAATTGAAAGTTTTTCTGCGAATTTCTCGTGAGTTTCTGTATTTTTTTCTATTTTTTCACTTAATAGCAAAATTAAAAGCTCTCAAAAGAGTGGGCACATTTTTCTGGGACACTCTACTTATGTATTTATTATAAAGCAACAAACTAAAGAAATTAAAATAATATTCTAGTTTTAACTCATTATTACAAAGTTGTTTGTGTTGATTATAATATATATATAATGGTAGGTATAGCTATATTATTTACATCAATGAAATAGTTCCAGTTATTAATAATAGTAACGATATTCTAAATCTAGAATATTTGTTTCCTTACATTGCACATCATTGTAGTTTATAATGCATTTGGCTTATTAATGTATCATGATAAACATGTTATCTTTCCTATTCGAATAAATGTTCATACATTGACAAATGCTTTTGGAATAACCTCTTTTTTCAGCTGGTGTTCTCAGCAAGGTTTACTTCGTTTCAGATGATTTTTTTTGCAAAGACCCCGAACACTTCTCCCAGCATCACTCCTGAATTATTGGCAAACCCTACTGCAAACGCACTGAGGTAAGTCGTACAATGTGTTCATCCACTGCAATTGAATAGAAGTGCAGGGTGTGTTTTTTATTTCTTCCGATTCTAAAGTTGGATAAGTTTGCATCCAATTAGCTGATTTACACAAACCTGGTCTGAATAGACTCCACATTGTTTATGGTCTTACTTGGTTTGTAAAACAGGTTCCCTATATATACCTTTGGAATTAAAGTATTTTTTCTCAAATTGTAGGCTGCAAATTAACTTCTAAAGTTTTTGAAGATGCTTGTAAAAAGTTGAGCCAATTTTATCAAACTCCTCTTCTTTTCGGATGAAGGAGTACTTCATATCGATGGGGGAATCAATGCCCACAATTTTTCTCATTGGTCAGTCACCCACCCACTCACAAAAAGGACGTCAGGACATAGCTATTTAAATGAAAAGTTCCCTGGCAGGGGGATTGGAAATATTATTAAGACCTTATTAAGCCGGTAAGACCTTATTACCGGCTTTCTCACTCACTTGACTTGAGTCCGGTGGACTTTTTCTTCCTGGGTTTTAATCAAAGACCGTCAATAAACAGAACTATGAAAGGTTAAATCATCTGAAAGCCGCCATTACAATAGCGTTTAATCAGGTTTCTCAAGAAATGATATCTGCAGCTATGGTTAACTTTGTGATGCGTCTTAGTTTAATTTTGAATCCAATGGTGGGCATAACGAAATTTAGTAAAGATTAACGTAGTTGCTTATATTATCAACCCCGAATAATTAATTTGTTTAAATCGGCCAATTGGATGCATAGTTATTCAAGTTTAGAATCGAGACAAATAAGTAAAAAAAACCTGTATTATGCTACTGTTATATATAATAGTTATGTAATTAATCTAAGTATTTGTCCCAATATAATATGCATGTCATGACTATTATAGTAGGCTGATGAATATGTAGATTCATGCTTATTCAATGGCAGTGGATACATTTTTTGTTGAATTTCAAATTATGTATCTTATTCATTTATCAATAGGTATTATTAAAATTAATAAATCACAACATTAGAGATAATTGATTTTGCCACTTTTTACTTTTATCTTAATTCTTGAGCTTTATAATTTCACAATCTTTCATGTAGATAATAATATGAAAATGAAGAAATAATATTTTTTCCAATAATTTGATTCACTTAGTGATATTTGCTTATAAAAGTTGAAAAAAACTTCCAGAAATAATATACTCTATATGAATGTTTATTTTTACGCAGATCCTCTTCATGAATTGAGCTGAAGCAATGTGGTGAAATGGTGACTTCTTTCAGTGGACAACTGGACATGCAGTTCTCTTAGCGGTGGTGTCATCAAAAGCATTTTAATAAACTGCTACTTATCTATATTACAATTTTTATATGATAAATATATTTGATACCGTGAAACGAATTAGGATCTTTTGTATTTGAAATATCAATAAAAAATATACATTATGTAAATACATTATTCTAAATTATGAAATTCCATTTTTAGCTGTTCAGAGTTTCACGGTGATAATGTTGTTTTATTCTGCGAGAATCTGCATTTTTCATTTTTTTAAGTGGTAGTAATATAACTAGATATGGTTATTTAATTAATAAGTGTTCTTTTAAATGGTATATGCGTGCGTTTTAACTCTAACTCTCATCTGATTTAACAATAGTTGTTTAGTTGGTAGTAGTTTCTTAATAAACTGAAGTTAGAAAATGTGCTGTTTCCGGTTACCATAGTAGAATACAACTATGACATTGTAGTCATAGTTGGACTAGAAGTAGACTTGGACATAGTAGTCCAACTAAGTGGTGTTTTAGTAGATCTGCCTAGACAGAACATTAGTTAAGCAGTAATTTCTGCTACTGTTTTCTATAGAAGTTAGATGAAGAAATACAGAAGTTTGGATACTTCTATTAAGAACCAATGTGAATGAATAGGAAAATATTGGGTGGATTCAATGTGTGTTACAGTACATGAAATTAGAAAGGAAGTGAAATTGCTCCCTTAAAGTAAAGAACTCTTGCATTACTGATTTGCGTTCGGTTAACTGAAACTTGTATTTAATTTCTTTCTACAAACTTGAAAACGAGCTAAGAAACCTGCTAGAAATATTGTTTATTAAAATACTGGTGTACTTTCCCGTTAAAAATAACGGGTCATCATGAATACCAATTTATTTCCCATTATTAAGGGATTACTTTTAATGAATTCAATTAAAATTTTATTTTCTGGTATGTCTAATTTATTTTATACTGTAGATATAATACATTAAAAAATTGAATAAAAACTGGAATTTAAACATCCAAGTCAATATATTCCCGTGCGTAACTGACACCAAATAAATAAACACACGAGGGAAATTATTAGAATAGATGTTTTAAAATCCAATCGTAGGTTACTCTCACTGAAGGCTCTGTTACACGGTGCGAGTTGGCCTAGCGAGTTACTGTAGTACAGCTACTCGCACAGTGTGACTGCATCGGTCGAGTAACTGTCATGGAAATTCAATGCTATTACATTGAGCTACTGGCATGCGATTACACAGGGACAGCTGCTGTCCACTGTCACGACAGTTCTCTCACCGTGTAGCAAGGCCTTCAGTATACTTAGACTTCTATAATTATTGTTCTACATTTAACAAACAGAAATTTTATGCTCTATGAAATATTTTAGGAAGAAGAGTACTAAGTTTCAAGTTATTGGTACACGTCAGAAAAGAATATATAAAAATTATAATTATTATTCAAATTTGTTAATGGATACCAATTTAAATCAAAAATAAATAATTATTATTATTTATTACACAAGAGATTTTTAAGTGTTCGAAAATATGGAACCGTGTGATAACACGGAACTAACCCTAAAATGGAACATGTTGAATTTCTGAACCATTGCTTCAATAACCTCATCTGGATTATAATATTGATGTTTTATACAAACGGTAATCAATTCCGAGACATGACTCGAAATGAGTACCACTTTTATTAAAGCGAGGCCTGCCTGTAATTAGTTCTCATAGTTATGTCAGAATATTATGATTACAATTTTGTAAGGAATAAGGTTGATTTATAGTAAATGTAATCATGTGTTAAATATTTTTCACTCTTTGTGGAGATAAAATTTTAATAAACTATATGCGAGACCCGTTAATTGATACCTTGTTCCATTCCAACTTCAAATTGGTGGTTATTATAATATACTGTATTAGCTATGTACAACTATAATCTAATAGCAATATATTTTACCCTAAAAGAAATTTTGATGCGCGAAAAGGTAGTGAGCGCACCCCACTACGGTTCAATCTGCACTGAAAAGAATGACGGTGTCCGTGCCCCGCCCCTTTGTGTGTGGGAGAGGGAGGGGGAATGGTGGTAGGTGGAGCTTTCGACATAAATTCATTAGACCTCAGGCCAGTTTGCCCAAGTTACAGTCGGCCTTGAGATCATAATATGTAAATCACATTTGCGCAGTTCTATTAGATGTAAATACGATTAGAAGCTAGGTCTTTCGATGCAAAGTCCATTATCTTGAAAGTATTTGTATCTGGGTACTGTTTTTCATATGATTGAATGGTTGTAAGACTGTTTGTCTTATTTCTTTATTGCCAAGTCCCTCTTATTTTATTGATATTAGTCCTTGGTAGGTTTTTCATAAAGATTTTAGACCTTAGTACAGGTTTGCATTGAAACTTTATACCTAGTTCCTATTATAGATAAATATTCTTACCGGAGTACGATTGTTTTTAAAAAAGTTTGTGGAGATTTTATTTGCTTTAAATTCATTAGGTTTAAAGATTATTTATTTTAAATTTGAATGATTCAGTACGGCTTGTACTAATACTTTATACCCCAGAACTATTTTTATTGTATTTCTTTATGTTAAATACAAATATCTTCGTATCATTTGATCTAAGTAAGTTTTATTAAAAAAAAATTGGTCTGTATACGATTTGCATAAGAAATATTTATATTATTACCGTTTATTTAGAGGATAGACTACCTGAGTACTATTTGCTATATTACTTTTAGATATAAAATAACTTTTTTTTGTATTCCATACCGTCAAGTACGACTTATATTAAATTTATTATCTCAAAGTAGTGTTTGTGGTAAGACTATTTATCTCTGTCCTGTTTTTACAGATATGATTAGTTTGTGTTCGCATTTATTATAATAATATTTATTCTATAACCATATATTTTAAAGTATTCGATCTCAGTCCTTGTTTTCTTTATTCAATTAGGTGC